>JAYJMJ010294322.1:0-80162 GCA_036873875.1 Laminaria ephemera
ATACTGAAGTTGAAACTGATACGGCTACTGATACTGAAGTTGAAACTGATACGGCTACTGATACTGAAGTTGAAACTAAAATTGAAATGACTATAGTTAAAAACGTCAGTAATTACATGAAAGTTGACCCCCTAGAAATGACTAGATTCAGCCCTAATTTAGAAGTAGCTACTAAGCTTACTGGTTGGGTTATTTCTCAGATTGAGTCAGGTATTTTTGAAGAAGTTATAAAGTAGGTAAACTATGTCAACGCTATTTGGGCTAACAAACTATGAAGAGGTCATTATCCAACTGGGTATTGACAAGTCAGAACTTAATGAAGGTGAGTTTAATTCTTCAGGTATTCAGGACGAGTTACAACTTGACTTACTACAGTGGTTTCCTAATTACAGCCAACTTAGTGTTAGTTCCGACAATGATCCTTCTATAGTGGCCCAAAAATTAGCGCTTAAAATTTACTGTAAAGTCTTTTGTGCAGAACGTATAGCCATCACTTCCCCTATGCGGTTTGTTCAGCAGGAAGGCGATGGCGACAATGCAACTAAACGGTTTCAGAGCGCTTCGTCACTATCTGACTTTAAAGACGACCTTGCTAGTAAACGTGCAGAAATGAAATCTATTGTACTTAATTACAGTACAGAGTTTTCACCAGAAAGCGTAGCCGTAACCTTAAATGTCAACTTTATGGCTACGGCTTCCCCTACCACAGATAAAATATTAGGGTAGTTCATGTCTATTAAACGTGTAGCGGAGAAACGTAGGAGTGAGCTTTTAACTCAACTTAACGTTGATGGAAGTTTTACACCTTGGACTTACGGTGACTTAGCTACGGTAGACCGATTCCTCTCTAATTTTCATAAGCCGTTACAGCGTAGAATGCTCCACATTGACCCTACTACAGATATACCTGTTTCAGGTGTTATTCGAGTGGAGTCAACCAAAGAAGTTTACTTAATTAGTGAACCTAGAGATGATGCTAGTGATAACAAGGCATATGACAGGCTATGTGTACTTCACCACGTTTCAGGAACTTCAGGGGGCTTAGTAGAAGTTTTCAGCTATTTACCCAACGAAGATAATCCTACAGAGACAGTTGCTCAATATGGTAAGGTTTCTATAGGGAATATTTACTTAGCTATAGAGTACTTTTCATCGAAGAAGGCAGAGAACAGCGATGAGTATTATGAAGGGAAATTTGTAGTATATTCCCCTGTAGGGACACCGCTTAAGAAAGATGGCGTATTTAGTTTTAATGGCAATACGTATAAAATACTTCAAACTTATATAGACTCTTCTTATTCTTGTGCGTTAGCGCTACAGCAAGATGACGATATGCAAACTTTGTCCTATTTCTCTCTAGACTCAGGGTCAAGTTATGATGTAGCTACTGGTGAATTAGTATTGAATGAAACTGAGTATAAGTTTTCGGGCACTGTAGATTTTAACTCTGAAGATGGCAGTAACGTTAAAAACTCAACGGTGTACGTAAAGTCTACAAACTTACCATTCAATTTACAGGTAGGAAGGTATATTGCTAATTCTGAAGGTGTACGTAGCAAAATACTAACACTATCTAAAGATATTAACGCGGGTGGACAGTACAAGTTGCAATGTGAAGGTGGCTAATGAACGCTGATCAGGTTAAAGCTCATAACGACAAGGTAGCTAAAAACTATAATAAGTTCTTGACGCTAATGCCTAAAACGGTACTTATATATCAAGCGTCCCATGCGTTAAGTAATGTTATGAAACCTTCAGTACGCTCAGGTGGAAAAGGTAACCCTAACATGATGGCCCACGATTCTTCAAACGCGGCCTATAACTGGAGATTTTCTTATACTAATACTAAGTCACCGCTTTTACTTTGGGACAAAGGGCACAGCGCTGTAGGTGATAAGGGTGAACGTAGAAGTATAGATGATATATTTAAAGCTGAAGCCGCAGTATCCACACGTTTCGGTATAGAGGTTAATAAAATTTATCAGAAATATTTTGGTGCAGGTATTGACAAACCTTCAGCTAAATTACTTATGTATAACAGTATAGATGAGTTAAACTACCCAAAATATGTGTACCATTCACAGATAAAAGGGGCTATAGCTCAAGTACCTGTACATGTTGAGACGGGAGCTAAGCTAGCTGAAGGGGTACTAAAATCCCATATGAGTTCTGGTACTAAAGGGACTCCAAACACTAAAGGGCTAGAAGCGATACTTGCCCAGACATTTGGTAATGTATAATTATGGAAGAAACCCACAAACAAATTGAGCAATATTTACAGGCCAACGTAGGTGTTACGGGTCTAAAATTTTCGTTCTTAGAAGACAACGCAAGAGATTTCACCAAGCAGGGTTCACCGCTACTGTACGACGGTGATGATGACCATATTATCTTTACTGTAATTGTACAAAACTCAGGGTCTGCGGCTATAAGTGACAGCTATAGACGTTTAGTTGGCACAATCCGTATACAGTGCTATATTGGTGGAGAAAAAAGCGACCGTGAATATTACCGACTAGCCGACAAACTTAGAAGTTTTCTAGAATCTAAATCGTTTGGTGGCGTGAGTTTGCGAGAGTTCAGTAACGTAAATCCGTATAAATTGGGGAAATGGAATGTCAGACCTTCTGTTGTTTCCTTTAAGACTACAAAACAAAGAATTTAATTAAGAGGATAACATTATGGCTTTAACCGATACAGGTAGTGCTAGATTAGCGATGATTCGCGGAGCGGGAGCAATTCCATCTACACCAACCTACTTAGCATTACCATTTACTAGTGAATCACTATCAGAAAAACTAACATCTGCACAGTCTGCGGCTATGCGTGATGATAGACAGTTTGCGGGTACTCGCTTAGTCCGTGGAGAATCTACAGGTGATGTAGGTTTAGAAGTTGCTTACGGTCTTTGGTTTGATGAGCTATTGTCAGGCGTATTGCAGACCCCTGCGTTACCTGCAGGCCCTGCGTCATCGGACTCTGACAGCATCTCAAACGGTAAAACTAAAACATTTTTTGCTATTGAAAAGCGACTAGAAGCCGAGTCAGGTTATCAGTATTCACGGTTTCAAGATTGCCAAATAAATACACTGTCATTTGATATTCAATCAAACACTTTGGCTAATATGTCCATGGGTGTGGTTGGGTTACAGTCGTCAAATGAAACAACTGAAGTAGCGGGTTCTACTTATTCCCCTTACGATTTGTCTGAGCAATTTGATACCAACTCAGCAGCGTTAGAATTTAAGACGGAAGCCGACGCCCCAATTGATGTTACCGCACAAAGCTTTTCATTAGCTTTAGATAACCAAATGCGTGGACAACAAGCTGTAGGTAGTTTTTACAATGCAGGTAACGCTTCAGGTCGATTCAAGGCTACTATGAGTGCTACCGTATATTTTAGAAACATGACGTTATACAACAACTTTATGGCTAATAGCGGGTTTAAAGTTTTTGTTACGCTAACTGATGATTCAGGTAACTCCTACAAATTCGCTATGGAGAACGTTAAGGTAACTTCACATGACGTATCTGCAGGTGGCGCTGACCAAGATTTAGTGGTTTCAGTAGAGTTACAAGCGTACCCTGCGGTGTCTGCAGGTGATAAGACGTTAACGGTTACCCGCTACACAGCATAAACCTCCCGACCAAACATAAAAGCAGAGGTATTGATTGCCTCTGTTTTTTTATGTACACTTCAAAAGCTCACTAATCACACCAAAGAAAGGTACTACTATGACAGGTTTTAATTTATTTTCACAAGAAATGGATGAAAGCGCAGAAATACAAGGCGTATGGAAAGATTACTTAGATAACGGTAAAGTTGTTGCTAGAGTACTTGTGGCTCGTGCCAACAATAAAGACTACGCCCGACTAATGACGTCTCTTTATGATAAGCATAGAGAAGTCATTGAAGCAGGCTTAGATACCACGGATCAAGATAGAATTGACCGCGCAGACGCTATTTCACTAACCATTGATAAGAAGTGTTTTTCACAACATATTATTAAAGGTTGGGAAGGGTTTACTGACCCTGAAGGTAAAGAGTTTAAATTCACCAAGGCTAATGTTGCATTAGTTTATGACAAGCTTTCTGAATTTGTTTCTCAGGTCAAAATTATCTCTGCCAACGCAGATAACTATCGACTAAGTACTATTAAGAAAGATGCCGAGGTACTAAAAAAGTAGTTAGGTGGTCTTCAGAGTGGGGGCCAAACTTAGAAGTTTTACATGCTGATTGGAAACGTAGCGGAATTAAACCCCCTGCACTAGAAAATCAGCCTAAGTTACCTTCCCACTTATTTCCCTACTTAGACGCCTACAATACATTAAGGTGCCACCGTACTAGAACTGAAGCGGGCTACAATCCTATAGACTTTCATTCGCTAGTAACCTATGCCCAAATGTTCGGACACGACAAGTACCCTGATGAGTTTGATAAGTTTTTAACTTTGGTGCAGAGTTGTGACCACGCATTCTTAACTCACTCAGATGAGAGGCGAACAGCAGCAATGAACGTGAACAAAAAATAGCATTTCAGATTTCTGAAATGCTATTTTTTGTTGTACACTAAGACAACTGAAAATACTATAGGTTAATTACCGTGTCCTTTATCATAAATTTTGATACTACTTCCGCTAATACTAACGTAGATACCCTTAAAGGTAAGATAAAGGAGATATCTAAAGAAGCTAATGAGGCGTCAAAAAATTTAAAATCAATTGTTGATGTTTTGGATAAGTCTGGAAAGGCCTATACCAAGTTAAAGACACAGTTATCTGAAGCTCGTAAAGCTATAAAAGAGTTAGAGGCCGCAAATAAGTCGGCTTATGATGCGGGCCAGAAAAACGCAGAACAAATTAAGAAGCAGGCAAAAGCTTACGAAGACCTGACAAAACAAGGGTCTTCTTCATTGCAGGTTGTTCAGCAAAATACCGCAATCACGACTAGCAACACCAAGTCAGTATCCGAAGCTGCTAAAATGGCGGAGTATTGGGTACGTGCCCAGAAATTGTTAGGGGTTGAGGCAACTACTACTGCGGTAGCATTAAAGTCCCAAGACGCAGCTATCAGACTTCAAGTGTTAAGCGCTTCACAGTATTACGAGGCGTTACGCAAGGCTACTAATGAGCAGAAATTGTTAGGTGATCAATTACGCTTGACCGACAAAAGTATTAAAAGCCACACTCAAAAATTACTCCAAGATCAAACAGCAGTCATCGGCACTACAGGTAAGTACGCCCAACTGAGACTAGAACTTAAAAAAGTTGCTAACGGGTACGACTTACTTCACAAGTCTATGTCAAAAACTAAAGTTACCTCTACTGGTCACGTAGGTGTAGGAGCCCTACTTGGTATGAGTGGTACAAGGGCTAAGTCACCAGTATCGGAAGAACTTACCAAGCAAGTAGCAGGAAGTAAAAAATTAAGTCAAGGGATTAGCGACGTAGGTAAATCGGCAAGACGTGCAGCGCAAGAAACCGCAGCATTTCGTGCAGGTATGAACGCTATAGGTACTCACATGGGTATCTTTACTGGGCAAACTATCGCTGTTGCCGCAGTAGTATACACTTTGGTGGCTTCTTTTAAAGCCATGGTTATGACAGGTGTCGAATTTACGACTCAAATGGCGAGAGCAATACCTATAATGGGGGCAAACGCTAGTCAGGCGGAACGTTTAGAGGCGCAAGTCCTTAGTTTGGGTAGAACCACTACGGTTACAGCGGCTGAAGCTGCGGGAGGCTTAGAAGCGTTGGCAATGGCGGGACTTAGTACTGGTCAAGCTATGGACGCATTGGGGCCTGCGTTAACCCTTGCCTCTATCGGTCAGATAGACATGTATAAGTCTGCTGACATATTAACAAACGTTATGAACGGCTTTAGGCTAACTTCAGAGGACATTCCACAGATTGTTGATAACTTGGCTACTGCTATAGTTTCGTCAAACTCTACTATTACTCAGATGGCTTCAGCGCTATCTTATGTTGCTCCAGTAGCAAAAGCCGCAGGCGGGGAGCTGAAAGAAGTTACAGCGATATTGGAAGTGTTTCATAACGCAGGTATTAAAAGTACTCGTGCGGGTACAGCATTGCGTAGAGCCTATGCAAACTTACTAGGCCCAACTAAAAAGGTGCAAGACACCTTGGACGCTTTAGGTATTACTACGGTTGATGCCAATGGGCAGCTACTTGAAATGTCTGTAATTATGAAGAAGTTGGCTAGCGCGGGGGCGATAACTTCCGACATTGTTGCTTTGTTTGGGGTACGTGCTGCGCCTGCTATGTTAGCGTTACTTCACGATATGAAGGGGGTATCTTCTGAATTTGAAAAGTTTAAAGCAGGACTTGATGCTAGTGGGAATTCTGCTGAAGAATTGAAAAAGAAAATGGACAATACATTAGGTGCAGACTCTAAAAAGCTAGTCTCAGCACTGGATGGTCAAGCACAACTATTGTTCAGTAATATGGAGAACGGGTTTAGGAGTGCAGTTCAAGCATCAACAGCATTTATTAATTCTATATCCCCAAAGACTATTAAGACCATTGCTGAAGTTTTCGGGGCTTTGGGGTTAGCTGTAGAAATCATGGCAAAAGGTTTCGGAATATTACTGACCACAGCAGTATCCTTTATTGATGTAATTTATCAAATGGGTAAGGCTATGCTAACGTTAGACCCTTCAGGTGTAGGGCAAGCGTTTAAAACTTACGGTGAAAACCTTAAAGACATAGTAGGGATTAATGATAAGTTAGCTGCAGGAACTGTAAAAGTTACTGAAGCTGAAAAAGAACGACTTAAAGTTCAAGACGCAATAACCGCAAAAATTAAATCTGCTAAGGCGTTTGGAGCTTTGCCTGACTCTGAAACATTAGATCGCGGCAGAGCAGGAAATGAGGTTGCAGCTAAAATAAAGTTACTGCAACAAGAGAAAGCTATTATTGAGGGGTCTATTACTAAATTATCTTCTGAAACCCCAATAAATTTTGATGTTTCAGGAATAGCCGCATACAACAAGGCAATGACCGCGCTAGGTAATGAGGCGAACGACAATGTAGCGTTTATAGCTGACGCTAACAGAGAACTTAAGCAAATTGAAGGTATAGGACTTTCGGACGAAGGAGTTAAACGGATTAAAGGTACTTCTCAGGCACTGAAAGAGTTATACGAAACTGACGTTAAAGACCAACTTAGTTCAGAGTTGGAAAACTTAGGTATAGCTTTAAAGGCTTTGGACAATAACGCTGATAAAAGTGCTGCTGAAATATTCATAGGGTCTTTGTCAGAAATTGAAGAGTCAAATGATGCGCTAGTGTCAATATCTGGGAAATCTATTGATAAGTTACTTGCCCAGTTAGGTGTACTAAAGAAGGACACGCATGGAAATATAATTGATCAGAAGACATTTCTTACTATCCATGAACAACTGGTAGAAGCTTACGGTAATGAAACATCGGCACTTAAAGATTTAGCAGCTACTAGGGCAGATGTTAACGCCCAACTAATAGCCATAAATGAAACATCCGACAACGCTATAGTAGTAGGTGAAAAATACTTAGATAAACTGCAACGTGAAAACGATAAACTTAACGGTATAGATACTATTGTCAGGTCAGTTACACATGCAAAACTTGAGTTAGCCACTGTAGAGTCTTTACTTGCTGCAGAAACTTTACGTCAAGCAGGTAAGACTGAAGAAGCTGCACAAATGCAAGCGAAAGCAGAACGTTTGGGTGAGTTAATATCACTAACTTATGAGTTAGAGCAAAGAAATAAAGCGCTTAAAGTGTCCAACGTTTCTGATAAAGCTGCGGCTACCGACGCTAAAACTCTGGCAAAGGATTTTAAAGAAGGTAAAGGACTATCTGACAGTGATAAAGCTCAGGCAGAGTACGCACTAGGTGTCGAGCGATTAGACGCTTATGCAAAAGAACTTGAAGATAAAAGTAAACTTGATCAGTGGTACCTTGATGCGAAAAAACAGTTAGACCAAGAGTTAATAGAGTCACAAAATGAAGTAGCTTTTAGCTTAGCTAAAAATATGTCTAAGACAATTGGAGATAACGTAGCCCAAGCCATTACTATGCAGCAAACTTGGGAAGAAACGTCACAAAACATTAAAAAAGCTATTGTAGGTGGTGTGGTTGGAGCTTTGATTACGCAAGGCTCACAAATGGCGGCAAACGCTTTACTTCATAAGATTTTTGCCGCTGAAACCGTGGCTATTGACGCTACAGTGACAGGTGCAAAAATTACAGGAGAAGCTGCTAAGTCGTCCGCTATAGCTGCGACGGCTACCGCAGAAGTTGCTGCCGCAAGTACCGCTACCGCAAGTCTTACAGGGCTTATTGCAGGAGGTGCTGCCATGGCAGCAGCTTGGGGGCCTGCAGCTATGCTAGTTTCTTTAGCGACATTTGGTACTAACTCTGTAGGGGCGATTGCAGGTATTGCTGCAACTAGTGCAGCCATGTTAGCAGCCACAGCCGTAACTACTGTGGCTAGTATTGCAGGAGGGCTAGCTACTAGCGCGTTTGGTGGCAGTACTCGTGAAATAGGTGGCCCAGTGTCAGCAGGGCAGTCGTACTTGGTAGGTGAGAGAGGTGCTGAAGTTTTCACTCCTACGACGGCAGGCGCGATAACTTCAAATGCCGACGTTAAGCGGAGCTTAGGTAATAACGATAATAATGGGGAAGTTCATCACCACTATCACGAGGTTACTGAAAATACTATTTACGCCAACGATGCTCTGTCCTTTCAACAGCAATTGTCTAGAAGTAAAGGGTTCTTAGCGGACATGAACCGTAAAGAGAGTAGACGGTTAGGCAGGGCATAGTAATTATCCTGATGACATTTATATGTTATCAGGATATTATCTCCTTAATAATTCACGCTATTAAGGTTTATAATGTCTTTACCTACAGACCCTGCACCATCTTCCGTAGCGCTGATACTTCACCAACCTTCAGGGAAGTCTAGAAGTGTCAGCGGCAAACCTCAATCTAGAAGTGCAGGCCTTCATCAATGGGAAGTTACGTTCTCTTACTCACTATTAGAATTTGACCAACGTGATGAGTTATTAGCGTATTTGTCGACCCGCGCAGGAAGAGTTCATCCGTTCACTTTAACAGTACCGACGTACAGTGATAATAACGGAATATTAACTTCACCAACTGCGGCATGTGACGGCCCCGCGGCAAAAAATTCAACACAAATACGTTTACGAAATGTGGACGGCAAGTTGAAACCGTTCAATTTAATTTCTGTTAATGGGAAAACCAAAGTTTACAGTGTATCTTCTCCATCTGCGGTAGTCGGTGGAATTCAAACAGTAACCATAACTCCACCACTTAGAGTAGATTTGGTTGACGGAGATATTTGGAATGTTAAAAATGTTGAAGTCACAGTTACACTTGACGAGGACGACTTGTCAAGTAAATCGGTGGGTATGTCAGCACAACTTAACTTTACAGGTGTGGAGGTAATATAATGTCAAGAGTTACGGACACTGATCAAATACAGGCACTTGCGGCCGAAAATTTAATGTCAGGTGATTTAGTTAAAATACAGCTTGGCTGCACTATATCTGAACATACGGATCAAGCGGCATGTGAACTTAATGGCGGCATTTGGACTGAAGATATTAACATAAGTACGTTTGTTAACGACATACTTATACCCGTGGATATTCAGGACGGTAACGGTGCCGTGTCAACAGAATTTCTAAGCACTTCAGATATTTTGGACATTCCTGAAATTGACGAAACATTAGCCATGGACTTAAGTACTTTAGATATACAGTTGGCAGCAATTACAAACGATTGGCTAATTAGAGGACAGTCTATAGAGCTTTTAAATAGGCCAGTATGGATATGGCGGGCTATGTTCGACCCACAGACCTTAGAAATGATAGGAGCCCCGTTTCAAATTTTTGGTGGGTATATCACAGGCGGAGATATAGACTTTACAATAATAGAAGATGGCTCCTCGGTAACACTTCAAGTTTCTAACCAATTTTACGATTTTGAGCGCGTAGGTGGTTTTCGTTGTAGTGTGGCTGAGCATCAAAGTTTCTACCCTGACGACACAGGGTTCAAGCACACTTCAGGTATCGAGACACAACTTAAATGGATATAGTGACAAACACTTCTGTAAGCGATTTTTTAGGTGGCCTATCGTCGCACACTTTTAAGTGGGGTACTTTTGACTGTGCGGACTTTTTTGTACTGTGTATGGAATTTTTAACAGGGTTTGATTATTCCCCGATTATTTCAGGAAAGTGGGGCAATAAAAAACAAGCTTTGAAATTTTTTGCTAAATTAACGTTTGTTGAGTTTATTGATGAAGAGGTCGAGTTTACGGAACAAACCATTTACAGTTGTAAGACGGGAGACTTGTGTGTATTTTATTGTGGAAAGATGCACACGGTTGGTATGATTTACGATACTACCGTAGCTTGCGTTATAGAAAATTTAGGCTTAGTTTACGAAGACCTTGCAGAAATTGAGCATGACATAGTTAAAATTATAAGGGTACATAATGGGTAAGATAGGTAAGGCAGTTGGTAAAGTTGTTGGTAAGGTTTTAGGACTAAAACCACCAAAACTAGATACTATGTTAGATAAGGATAATTACAACTCAAACTTACTAACTAATGCGAGTGCACCTACATCCTATATCGGAGTCGTTTACGGTCATAGACGTAAGGCAGGGGTTCGTATATTAACTCGTGTGCAGTCTAGGGCTGCTACAGATGCAGAGAAAAAGAAAGGGTATACAGACCCTGTAAGGCACTTATACGTAGTATATGCGTTATCTCACGGAAAAATATTAAATATCACTAACCCAAGAATGGATGATTTATCACTACTTCACCCAGATACTGCTGCGTTTGTTGATTGGTCTTGGGGGGATGGTAGCGACACTCAGAACGCGACAAATGACCGCTTAATTTCAGAATTAACAGCAAATAATTGGGACGCAGTTAATGGCAAACTTCAAGGAGTTGCTTTTGCGGTATTGAAACTTAGGGGCGACAAAGAGTTTATGAACAAACTTGGTAACGTCACTTTTGACGTATCAGGTAAGTTAGTGTACGACCCTAGAACTCAACAAACAGAGTGGTCAGATAATCCTTCTCTATGTAGTTTAGATTATTTAACAAACAAAGTTTACGGTAAAGGGTTACTTGTATCGGACAACTCTTATTTCATATCCTCGGCTAACTACTTCGATGAGCTTATACTTACGAGTGAAGAAGCGGTTACTGGTGCAGTAACCGTAACCTCGATATCAAAATCTGACGGTTACATGGCAGTATCTAAGACTATTTACGACAAGATTAGAGCAGGCCAACTTTACACTGTCAACGGGTTCGACACTCCTA
Organism: Laminaria ephemera; assembly: GCA_036873875.1. NCBI lineage: Eukaryota > Phaeophyceae > Laminariales > Laminariaceae > Laminaria > Laminaria ephemera. Next base: position 11,378 of record JAYJMJ010294322.1, read on the forward strand.
CAGATGATTTTGTAGGGGTAGTGGTCAGTAAAGAACGTATTGGTGGGAGGGAGCACTTATCGAGACTTGGGTTTACTACCACTAACGGTGAAGATGAGCTAAATTGGGAAAACGAATATAGGATATATTTCGAGCAAGCAAAAACACGCAGTATTGATGACTCTACAGGTGTAACTTTTACCCCTGCACATAAACGCTATACCTGTAACGGTAACGTTGACACGTCTCAATTTATATTTGAAAACTTGAAAGCTTTAGCGTCTTCATTTAACGGTACAATTACGTTTTTATCAGGCCAACCTATACTTGTCCCAGATAAAATTTCTCCCGTGGTTATGCAGTTTAACCGTGACAACATAGTGGGGGATATATCACTACCGTTACCAAGCAAAGAAGACCAACTAAACAAAATAACTGCTACATGGTTTGACCCAGAACACGGGTACGAACAAGTACCAGAAGTCGTGTCTAGTGATTTGTTTAAAAAACGTGATCACGGAGTAGTCCAGTCAAAAGAGTTAAACTTACCGTTTACTAATAACTACAGAATAGCGTCACGTATTTGTACCATAGAACTTAACAAATCAAGACATAGCGAACTAGTTTCATTTTTAACCCAATGGTCTTCACTGCGGGTTAAAGTTGGTGACGTGGTTGAAGTGGTTGAAGAAGAACTTGGGTGGGCCGCATCGAACCCTAAAAAATTTCGTGTGGTAGGTATAGGTATACCGAATATCTATAATGAAGTAGGCCTGCAATTACAGCCGTATTTCGCTGAAGACTACACCGACAACGTGATTAATGAGCGCGCACGTAACGAAGGAATTTCCCAACTACTACTTGATGACTTACCACCAGTATCTAATGTAGTGTTTTCTCAGGTTTTTGGTTCAGACGACTATACTGGAAAACTTACTTGGTCAGTACCAGTAGGCCAATTACCGCAATATTACGAAGTGTCTATAGGCACTTGGGACGATGTTACTTACACTGAAGTGGTTAAGTACTCCAATATCGTGGGCACTACATTACTTATACGGCACAAGCTTGAAGTCGGTCAAAGATACCAGTTCCAAGTTACTTGGTATGATAACTCAGGTCGTTGGATACGCTCTTTAGTTAACCATGATATTACAGTACAGTCGGTAGTAAGCCCTACAGGTTTATCGGTAGACATTATAAGTCCTTGGGCAATTGAAGCTACCCCGACATACAACGGTGCAAATACTGAACAGTTAAAACTCATCCATGTTTGGTATATTGCTGAGCATGTTGATACCGTCCAAGATCCAGAGCCTGTGTTTGCAGATGCTGTAGAAATTTCCCGTGAAAAAATATTACATTGGAACGGAGTACTACCAGAAAAAACCTACCGTTTATGGTGTAAGGCGATTAGTCACGACGACTATTCCGAAGCAGCACCTTCAGGTAGTGGTCAGCTATTAACAATGCCTGTAGTAACTGATGAATCGTTAGGTGTTAACGTCAGTACTATGTCATTACGGGCAGATTCTAGTGTATTTGCTTACGACGGGGTTGGCGGCATTACTCCAAGTATTATTAACTTTACTGCGGTAGTTAATAACATCGACACTGACTTAGACCCTTTAATATTTACAGCAGTACCTAACGTCACTCTGTCAGGTACAGGTGCACTTAGGACACTAACTAAAGAGGCTTTCGACGCTGCAGGTGTCGACGCTATAGCTGTAACAGTAAAAACAACTTCAGGAAGTATTTCTGACACTATCACTGTCATAAAACTTGAAGGTGGTGGTATTGATGGGGTAACACCTGTTGTAGGTTACTTATCTAATGAAGCTCACTCAATCTCGGCAGATTCTTCAGGCACTATTACAGGGAATTTAGCAGATGCGGGAGGCGTGTTCTACACTTATTACGGTATTACTAACGTATCAAGTTCGGCAGCCTATTCTAGTAGTGGTGCTAACGGACTAGTCGCCACTATAGACCCTGATACAGGCACTTATGCAATCACTTCTATGTCGGCAGATAGCGCATATATTGATTTCTCATCTACTTACAATAACGTAACGATAACCAAGCGGTTTACTATCAGTAAATCTAAAGTCGGTGCACAAGGCGCGCCTGCGATTAACAACCATTCTTGGGAAGTATTCTCTAATGCTAAGGATGGTACAGAGGCTTTTCATACAAATAATACAGCTAACTTCAAGTACAAAGGAACTAAAGTAGGTCAAGCTAATAAGCAACCTGACGACTTAACTGGGGAGGCTGCTAACTATGCTGAGTATAACTGGGCTAACATACGAACTGAAACCGTAGATATCTTCTCTGCTGACGACCTTGAAATACTTGATCATGTAATGACAGGTAAAAAATATGACGGTGACAATTTTGGGTCGTTTGCCGATTTAGATGTGTTAGATTTAAGTGACAATAACGTAATAACAAACAAACTAGCGGCTGAAAATATTCATGCGGTAACTTTAGCAGCATTATCTGCAAATTTAGGAGAAGTCACCGCAGGTATTATTACTGGGTCAACCTTTAGGACTGCGCAGGAAGGTACACGGGTAGTGCTTAATAGCTCTGATATACCTATGCAGATGTACGACAGTGAAGACCAATTGACCTTTACGGTAGACTCTCAAGGTAAGCCATTTTTTAAAGGTGGTCTAGCCCCACTGTCTATCGAGTTCGGTATGCTTACTAAGGCTGCTGTAGATATATTAGTTCCACCTGTTAGTGGCTCTACAGGAGGCCGTGACAACGTTGATACAGTCCCTGAGTTATTCCTTACCACTATAACCAAGACTTTGACCATACCTCAAGCCAATATTAACGACGTATCTATAACCGTAGGAGTTAGCGACGGTGGTGGGTTTGTTACTGAGATATTTGACGAAGCTGACGCTGTAGCCCCACCACAATACAGGATCACTATCAAACGAAAAATTAATAATGGTGGTTGGTTATGGATATCAGAATATACTTCACCTAAAAAATTGTTTACTGGTGTTGCCAACAGATACCTGTCGAGTGACCCAACGTCAGGAATTGGTGTACGGTGGACAGCATCATACAGTATCGACGTTAACGAAAACTTTATAGATACTTCTCACGGAGCGAACACTGAAGATGAACTGACATATGAGATTTCAGTAACTCATGTGGGTGGAAGTAAAAACGACCCAAAACTAACAGTGTGTACCATAGCTCAGGGCGTATCTGGTGGAGGAATGTCGGGGTCAGCGGTAATACTTAATGGGCAAGAAGCCGACTATTACTTAGACTATGATAATTTTACCAATACTCCGTCTATACCGACTAAAACCAGTGAGATTGCCAATGATTCAGGATTTATTACAAGTCAGCGTGGTATATCTAGTAACCCTGCTAACGGTGCCAGTGGTACATCAATTAGTTCAGATTGGGCGCATGATCACACTCAGGATTCAGAAGCACACCCAAGGGATACTAGAAATCAGGTAGCAGGTAGCTATGTAAGTAAAGTAGCTGCACAGATACCTGACGGTGCAAATTTGAATAACTATACAGATACGGGATTTTATCGCCAAAACGTTAATGCATACGCAGATGCACCTTCACAAAATTATCCGATAGCAGAAGCAGGAATGTTATCAGTGGTGAAAGCTGATAACATGACCTACCAAACGTATCACCATTTTTCTGGTGCGGGTAGGTGGCAAAGAACTTATTATAATGGTACATGGTATCCTTGGGATAGAATTTATGATTCAGGCAATAAACCCACCCCTGCTGCTATTGGTGCAGTAAGTACGACAAATAACTCATCATTAAGTGACGATACCAGAAATACAAGAGGTGTTACTAGGTTGTACCGTAAGGATTATGATAACGGCTATTCTGTACAGACACATTATGTTAGACCTTACTTTAGGTTAGATGCCTATCTTGATGATGTTTACAGTCACGGATGTTCTGTAGCCCGTGCTGATTTAGCTTCACAAGCAACCAAATTAGCTACGGCTAGAACGTTTGATTTAACAGGCGATGTTACCACTGGCGCTATAAGTTTTAATGGCGAAGGAGATGTTATCTTTAACGTAGTAGTTAACGATGATAGCCATAACCATATAATAGATAATGTTGATGGGCTACAGCTCGTATTAGACGGCAAGTTATCTATAGACGCGCTGAACTATAATAGCTCAACGACTTTTGCCGCAGCTTGGGAGGCAGTTGAGCAGTTTAAAGACTGGCAACAAAGTGGCGACCAAACAGTAGAAAACTACGATCTTGTTACCCCTGCAATGGCTGCGGGATTTATAAATGCTACTATAGGTCAGTTTAACATAGTTATAGCTGAAGAGGCTAACGTAGACTTTATAGATTCTAGAATAATAGACGTTGAGCAATTATTTGCTAGGGATGTAACTGCCAGTAATACGATTACGGGTGCTACCATTCAAACTAGAGTAGCTTCAGAGTCAACTACTCCTAGAGTAGTATTGTCTAATTCTAACACCCCTTTCGAGATTCAGAGTAAAACCAATGCTCCGTTATTTAACGTATCAGAAGATGCCCAAGGTGACGCAGTAATCAACATACTTAAAGGTGGGTTTGCTCCAAACACTCTCAACGATTCTCAAATGTTTAGTGAAGCAGGGATGACTAATTTAAGGGAGCGAATGGGCGTACCTGATCCTGATACTGGTGGCTCTATATCTAGAGAAGATGTAGCTTTAAACTCTTTCGGCCCTGTATACATTGAAGCTACTGGCTCAGTGGTATCAGCAGGAAACGTGATGATGCTTAGCGCTGTGGTTTCTTCAGCCATAGGCTTAATTTCTAGTGCTAGCAGTAGTATGAAATTTAATGTGGTTTTCCAAACCAAGACAAGCTCAGATAATTCCTCTTGGTCTTCTTGGGCTACTGTTGCAGGGTCTAGTAAAGACTACTATCACTCATACGTAAATACTTCAGGTGGGGTTAAACATTATAGTAACAACTTTACTCACAGCGCAACCACACCTTCAACAACCGAAGGGCTATACTATAAAGCTAGGGTAGTAATATCAGGAACTAACGGTAATACTAGTGATGGTCAAGTACTCTCTGAGGACAGTGTTTGTAGTACGTTTGTTGCAAACACTGCGGGGAATATAGCTTCAAACAGAACGTTTGGTACAGATAATTCCTCTCCAACATCTGTGGACGGTTGGCACTGGGAGATAGATAATGATACTGGTTGGTGTGACTTGTATTACAGAGGGAGCGCGGGACTGCCTGACAGTTCACCTTTAAATGCAGGGAGCACCCATTCACACAGTATAAATTACCCTTTTACATTGAGTATGCCTAAGTTTGCTGATGCTAATATTGCTATATCAGACGCAGGAAATCCTAGATTTAGTATGGGTACGTCTTCAGGTACTTTTAGATTTAAAAATAAAGGGTCATCACCAATATTAGGTAGTTACCATCTAATGTATATACATATAAGGGGTCGAGTGTGATTAAGTTTTTTGTAGATACTCAAGGCAAGGAGATAGGCTTTGCGCTTTACAGGTCTGATGTTAATAAAATTATTCCTGAATCAGCTATAGATATATCTGAGGAGAAATATCGTCAAGCGTTGGCCTCCCCAGTGAACACGTTTTTAAATGGTGAGTTTAGCTACGTACCCCCTGAGCAACCTGAGTTGTCGGAAGATGAGATTAGGACACAATTTAAGGAAAGTAGAGAGGGGGCTATCAGAAACTTGACTATTGAGTCTAATGGTTGGGTTTTTGATGCAGATGAAATATCTCGAAGTAGAATGGCAGATACTATTGTAGGCCTAGAACCTTTAGAAACACATTTGTGGGTTCTAGCAGATAACTCTATAGTGTACCCTACCAGAGAACAACTAAAACAGGCTCTTAGAGCTATAGGAACAGCCCAAACTAATCTTTGGGTACAGGAGAACGTAAATGATTAAAATAAAAGCTCTTTTATGGTTTGCAATATTTATGGTGTTAGCTTGGCTATTCGCGTTTGTTGAATTACTACTGAAAACTTTAGCACCGTTTTTAGTACTATTTGGTAAAGGTAAGGTTAGCCAGTATGGTATGAATATACTTGAAGGTTATGACAATTCAATCTCAGCACAGACAGGTGGTGACCCTGATGAGAGCCTTAGCTCAAGGCTCGGTAAAGCTAGGCTTAGGGGTTCTGGATGGGGGCGTATAGCAAATAAAGTGGATTTAGTGGCAGGTGAATTATTTGGCGACTTAAATCATTGCCAAAACAGTATAGAAAATGACGAAGGTAAGAAGCAAGTTACAAATTACTAGTTGAGAAATTTAAGGTATTTTATTACACTCTTGGTTAACAGCCACATACGCCAATGAGTGTAATAAATGTCAGACAATATCGAGAAACTAACTGAAACTCTTAATGAATTCATAACAGAAAGTGCAGTTAGGGCAGTACGACTTGAGACAAACCAAGAACATCTAACCAAGGCTGTTACAGAAATGTCAGCAGTGTATTTGCAAGTATCAAAATCAAATATACGTTTAGAAGAAAAAATAGTAAGTCTAGAAGGGAAAGCACTAGATAGGCTGACATCCGTAGAAACCGCAATCCTAGAAACAAATTCAAGAGTAGACTCAATATCAAGTAAAGTATGCAAACTAGAAGTGTTTAATGCAAACCTGAAAGGTAAAGACGAAATACGGTCAGGAACACGTAAATTCTGGTCTGACAATGGCATGAAAATATTAGTATTCGTATGTACCGCAGCTACAGTACTTGGGGTTGTGTACTCATCCGTTATAAAATCTAATGCAATTGATAGCGCTGTTAAACTTATAGGTGGTTAATTATGTATGGATTAGAAGAATTTTTCTTTCAGGGAGCTTTTAAAGTAGCGCTTGCTATTACTGCAATATTCGCAGCACGGTTTACAGTATTATGGATGGATATGCATGTTGATCGTGGTGAGTCTAAATTTGCCATATGGCTTAATAACGCAGATGATTTAACTAAAGGTATTTACTATGGTGCGCGTTGGGTTGGTGTTGGTATTATTGTTGCAGGTGCTGTCGGTTAACGCAGGTGGACTTATAACAAATCAGTATGATGAACACTTTAAAGAATCGGCATTATTCTTACCTCTTGGTACTGATTGGAGACTTTTAAAAGCTCAATGTTACCAAGAGTCACGACTTAAGCCTCATGCAGTATCTCCAGTAGGTGCTTATGGTTTGTGCCAGTTCATGCCTTTAACAGCAAAAGATATGAAAAGTAGGCATCCTGAATTACGAAATTTTTGGTTGCCTGAAACATCAATAAGAGCTGCTGCACTGTACATGAACCAGATGAATAAATTTTGGTCATCTCCTAGAGCTAAAATGGATAGGTATATGTTAGCGCTTGCTAGTTATAATGCAGGCGCAGGACACTTAGTAAAAGCTCAAAAACTATGTGGTCAAGTTATCCCATATAGGCAGATTATAAAATGTTTGCCTGATGTTACAGGGCGCCATAGTAAAGAAACTATAACGTATGTTAAGAAAATTATAGGTAAATGGTATGTTGCTCTCTTATTTAATTAAATACCGATGGGTGCTTGGCGTTATTGCAGCATTAGCTTCAGTTTACGCAATTACAGACCACTATGAACAAAAAGGCTATAATCGTGCAGTTGCAGAAATACAACTAAAGGCAGGTGAAGAACTTTTAAAAGCTACTGATAAACTTATAGCCGAAGCCTCCAAAGAAAATCAGAAAGCTTTAGATGCCCAATCAAAAATATTTGATAATGAACTTGCAAGAGTTAAATTAGAACGTGTTGTAGAGACAGAAATTAAAGAGGTTATTACGTATGTTGACAAAGTTGAAATTAGGGATGAGTGTAATACTATCAGTGATGATGTTTATGAGTTGCTCAACGAATCCGTCCGTAAAAGTAATCGCTCCGACCGTTAGTATTCCTAAAATAAAACCAAAACCACCAGTAAACACGGTAACACCTTGTGTACCATTACTTGCTTACACATCTAAAGACTCGCGTGAAGTAATTAAAACTACTATCAGAAATCACAATATTTATTTTTTATGTGCAAGCAAGATGCGTTCAGCAATTATCTTTTTAGAACTTCAATCTCACCAAAACTAACACCATTCAGATAATCATTATTTTTAGCGAAAAATTTAGGGTCGTAATGATTACTTGGTTTATCCTTGCTAATCCAACCTAGCGCCATAATAGCCTCTGCTTGATTTTCACTACAGAATATTGATGACAAATCTTCACCTTTTCGCAACCAAGAAAACAACCAAGTACCTGCAAAGAGTTCAACTAAGCTTTTCTCAAACGGTACACCTCTCGTTTCAGTCCTGTAGAGCCTCAATTGATGACGTTGTTTATAACATGGATTAATTACTCTACGAATAGCTACAGTACCGTTATATTCTCTTAGGCGCTCAATAAAAGGTACAACTTGAACACCACTTGTATGTTCATTCATATCTAAGTTTTTAATTGAGTTACTATGCGTAGATTCATAAAGTAGTGGAAAGTCGTGGTCAGGGTCATCGTTAATTATCATTCCCACATGTGACCATTTACACCAACTTAATAACCGCACTAGTTTCCCAACTTTACAACGACCACTAAATAGTATTATGTCACCCGTTTTTAAGTTTTGCATTGCGTCTACACCTCCTAGTTCGGCACCTTGAAGTACATAATATATGATTCTTATTGGTCGCACAAAACCAGTCACCACATTCAACACATACACGTAATTTAGACCCACAATATGTGCAAAATCCTTTAGCTGTAACGTGCCTCTGTGACATTTTTAATATCCATACAAAAAGTACGTGTTCTCAATTATAACTTAAATGTCAATACTGACAAAACAACTTAAATATAAGTGAGAAATATCATGGAAAATGGAAGCATAGCAGATGCAGTAATTGCAAATCGTGGTTTAAATTTCGCACAGCCTTACGGATATGGTGGTTATGGTGGTGGAGGTGGTTTTGGTCGTGAATTTGCTAACGATAGTAGTAACGCTGTACGTATAAACGCTAATCGTGAGCTTAATTCACAAGGTCATGGCTCTTTATCACAACAAATTAGTGATAATGCAGACCGCAATCGTGACATAATTTTACAATCAACGTTATTCCAAAACAGCAATAGTACGTCTGATAAAATCAATGATCAAACTCGATTCTTTGCATCAGAAGTTAATATGCTAGCTCGTGAACAAGCTGCAAACGCTCGTGAAGCTGCTAAATGCTGTTGTGAAGCAAAAGTACTAGCTGTACAAAATCAAGCTAAAACGGATGCGGGTTTAGCGCAAATCTTAGCTAATCAAGCTTGTGATGTTCGTGTTGCTGACGCTGTAGCAAACACTGCTCAAAACGCTAAGTTAGATGCGCTATTAGCCGACCAACACCACCACGGACGTGGTTGAGATAGAACGAGTGATGAAAGCGTAACAGCGGAAGTCATCAACACTGATGAGCCTGAAATATCTGTGAAGATAGATGATGGCGAGCTTAAAAAAGTAAAACAGCCAAAAACGCCCAAAAAGCAGAAAGGGTTTTTAAGTTTTTAATAGTGTAAGAGGTGGCTTTGCCGCCTCTTTTATAAGGTGGAGCTATGTTAAATTTAACAAGTATATTTAATTATATTAACGAAGGGATCAAGATGAATGATACCCGTTTTGTTATTGTCGATAAGGAGCACGTACTAGACAATAAAACAGGGGTAAAACTACATCTATATGATGGTTGGTTTAAGATTACGCACAACGATGAGGTTATTGCTGAAATGGCTAACTTAAGTGAAGAAGAGCACTCTGTACTGTGGGAGATAAAGAAAACCGTAGTAGGTGAAGACGTTATGAAACAGCGGGAGAAGGATTACCACACTATCACGAAAGAGCGTAGAGAGTTACTGTCAAACCTGTTTGAGTACCCTGAGCCCATAGTAAGCAAAACCCCTGCTATAGAACCAGATGCTACTGAGTATGAAGGTTAGTCATCTTTACGTAACATGACGTACTCCTTTAAAATTTTAATGCAAAATAATTTCACATTAATTATAGGAGTACGTCAAGAGTAAAACGGATAAATTGTATTATTTAGTTTTCGGTGTTAGCTTCTGCAGTGTTCTCGTATAGTTGGGTTCCCGTACCGTCTACGAAATAAATACTTTCAACTCCTACAATAACAACATCTTCAAACTCACCCTCACCACGCATAACTTTAAAATCTACACCTTGGTCGCCAAAATACACTACATCTCCTAGCTTATAGTCTAGTGGGATTTGAGATCCATCGGTTAGGTAGTGGCCTTGACCTAGTGCAACAATTACGCCCTGTTTAAAGGTTACTTTAGGGCCTGCAGACTCTAAATGTATACCACCTTTAGATTTAGAGTAATCAACTTCTATAAGTTTTACCATTACGCGGGCGTTTTTAACTGCTAAGTGCGAGTAGTTGTTAAAGTTTACTTTCATTAATTTTTTCATTGGTGTGTCCTAATTAATTTTACTGTTTAATTTTATCGGTAACTGCGGTGATTACATTTAACACCTGTTGCTCTAACTTTTCAAGTGTACCATTGTTTAATATTGTTAAGTCATCGTCATAGGAAGCTATACCTGACTCGCTGCTGTGCGGAACCACTTTATAACTGTCAAGTGAGATTTCACGAACAATGTGTAAAATTTTTCCACCGTAGCTTTTAAGGAATTCACATTCATTGGAATACCGAACATCTGAAACCACAACGGGCTGAGATTCCGAGGTTGTATTGTTTGTGATATCTACCATAAGACACTTTAAAAAGAACTCAGGATCTTTGGCCCTAAACATGTCACCGACACCCTGTAAAATAGCTCTAAGTGTCATGTTCCACGGGAGATATACACGGGTTTCCTTATCAAAGTCTGTAAGGTTATCTGTATTTATTCCGTAAACTTCATTTGCAATTTTGTATATAGGCTTTGCAAATGACGTAGGGTAAAAACCGCTATTTTTAAAAAATTTAGCCGCTTCATCTTTACCCACCCTAGCGCTACCAATACGCTTACCGTTATTGGTAGCTACCCCATGTAACCCTATAATCGTACGCATAGTACTATTCTCCCCAATGAAGCGCTTTAGCAGTCCAAGGACATACTTTACTGATTTCATCTCTAGCAGCATAGGCCAGTTGTTGAATTTCGAGTTGTGCATGTTCGCTGCAACGTTGATCAAAGTAATGTATCCAACTACGTAATGTGCCGTGCATAACTATAGTAGTTTGAGTAGTTAGTGGAAGCACCATACGTGCACACTCTTTAGCTACACCTGCAGCAACCATTTTACCATAAAGTTCTTTTCCTTCGGAAATATGCTTTTCAGCTAAAGCTTCCCAACCATGTGAAGGGTCTACTTTATCGGTAGAACTTTGACGGTTCTTAACGGCCTGATTACGAAGCTGTAACGGCTCCATATCAGTTACTTCAGCGTACCGTTGACTAAACTCTTGAAAAGAAAAACTTCGGTGTCTTAAAATTTGCTGAGCAATTGCGCGGCTAGTTTTTATCTCTACACCAATACTAATCATTTCAAACGGTGACCAGTGGCCTTGACGAATTAAAAAGTTCAACAACCCTGAAGCAGTTTCGTGCTTTTTACGTTCTTCAGAGCTAACACGGGCACAATAGATCATGTATTCTTCAGGAGACATACTTGAACCGTCATCATTTTTTACAAGCGATTGAGTTACCGCATTTAAAGTTACCTGCATTATTCTTCTCCACCTTTGTCAGAACGTTCTTGTGCTTGTTTATCCGAATAGTCGCCAGAGCTATACCGAGCGTTTTTACCTTTAAGTAGTTTGTTTAGGTTGTGGGCAAGTGCATCATCACGAGAAATTCCTGAAACTTGATATGTTTCTGCCATAGCTACGTCTAACGCAACAATTGCCGTCACAATGTCAGAAGTTTTATCTTTTTTGTTGTAGATAAGTTCTTTTTTCATGTTATCTATTAGATCACCTGAAAATTTAACTACGTCGTCTAAAACTTCAGTTAACTTTCTTGGGTCAGCCTTCGGCAAGTATACGTAAGATACCGCATAAACTTCACGTATAGCGACAAGATAAAACTCTAGGTCACCAAGTTCTTCTAGTAGATTTTCAGGGCATTCAAAAAACTTCGCTTCAATTGACTCACCTATAACGCCCGTAACCATATGCCATAAGTGACATTTTGCAGGGGTTAAGGTTTCAAGTATTGCTGCACCATCTTTAGCTAATTGTGTAACCATTGCATTGTGTTCTTGTTGGATATCGTTCATATTTTTATCTCTCTATGTTGTTATACGTTAATAATATTTGCTGCGGTTAATCGCTCACTTTGACGATGAGTGATTACTATTTTTTGCCCGTGGACACCTAAGAGCCCCGTGGCTAGTTTATCAGCGTTAGCTTCTGTCATACCTGCCGTAGGTTCATCAAGCATTAACAGTGCGTTATCCCCCTGTAATGCCATCCCTAGACCTATATGAAGTGCTACACCAATAAATTCTTTTTGCGCTCCAGAGGCATCGCCTTTAACTACCCCGACAATACCGTTTTCAGTAAATGTAAACTTACCATTACTGTTACGCCCAATTTCAGTTATCCACCCCTTAGTTGTTTTGTTAATAAACCCAGAAGCTGCACCAAGTATTGACGCCCAGACACTACCCATATAGTCGGTACGTGTGGTACGTAAGTACTTAGTAAGTCTAGAATGTTTGTCTAAATCTGATTCAAGGTTTTTAAGTTTTTCGTTCCCTGAGACTAAGTTATTAAGCTCTTTAGTCGACGCTGTATTTTCACTGGCTAACTTAGTGATAGCTACCTGTAATTCAGTAAACTTAGGACTTATTACCGCAATGTCGTTAGTAACTTCGTTTACGGCATTTTGGTAACTGGTCACATCTACTATTTCAGCAGTTGCTTTAGACCCTGCACAGGAAACTATACTATTAGCTTCGTCGTAGTCGGTCTGGTCTTCTGTTATCCGCGTAATAACTTGACGTAACTCGGTAGACGTAGTGTCGTAAAGTTTTAAATCACCTTTAGCAGATGCTAGGGCATCCTCTACGATTTCTTCATCAAAACTTTCCCACTCTGTTTCAATTTTACTTATATTGCTCGTGTAGCTCTGCTCCAGTTTTTTAGCCTCCTCTAAGAGTAGATCCGCGCGTCTGCTTTCAGGTAATGACTCTATTCTGTTACTGATAGCCGTCGACTGTTTTTTCAGTTCAGTAAGTACATCACATGCGTTAGTCTTTTTGGTACGCGCTTGCATTAGCGAAAGTTCGGCTTGATCTCTATTAAAATCTTCAAACTCTCTATGACACTTACTACAGGCCCCGTGATCAACAACCGCTTGCGCATCACTTACTAGGGTAATAGTTTTCAAGTACTCCGCTTTTGCACTTTCAACCTTCCCTGAAATAATAGAAAGTTCATCGCTTAGCCTAGTTTTTTCAGCAGCTACAACCTCTTCACGACTAACTAATGAATCATACTTCAATATATCTGCTTTAGTTTCTTCTAGAAGCTCTTCGTACTGGGTATGTAACTCACTAGCTTTATTAAAATTGGTTAAGTTTGTTTCAAAATTTTCCACTTGCGACCGTAGCCCAATTGGGCACCCGATACCGCTAATTTTAGTTTCCAGTTCTTTACGCTGTTGGTTGGCAGCATTAAGTTTCGGAGAGAGAACTTCAGTTAACGCTAATGCTTTAGCCACACTGTCTTTAACTTTTTGAATATTTAAGTTGTCGTTCACAACGTTATTAAGTTTAGTTACTGAGGTTTCACGAAGCTTGTTTAAGTTGTCCAAAGTTTGTGAAGTAGCAGTTTCTTGGACTTTTAACTCACTAACTTCTAGCTCACTAACTTTCAGTGAATTTTCTAGTTCTGAAGTGTCAGTATACTCATAAGTACTTGCAGCTCCTTTAAGTGAGCTTACTGATTGGGTTAACGATTTTATAACGTCATCAAGTATGCCTACGCCAGAATAATTCTCAACAACTTGGTTTAATTTGGTTGCCCCAAGTGTCACAATCGCACTTGTTTCGCCTTGCAAGGCCATGTTAAATATGTCAAACATATCACTATCTAAGCCGTAATGGTCTTTAACCCATGATGTACAAGGGGTGCTACCTTCAGCAACTTTCAACGAGCTGTCTTCTAACAGTTCACCGTTTTCGTTAGCCTCGTATATTTTGCAATCACGTAACGTGCGTACAATAAGAAACTTGCCTGTAAACCCAACCTTCACTTTACAGTTTTTACTTCCCCATGTAGGTATATTTTCTTTTTCTGAGTCAATACCTGATACACCGTATAACGCAAACTTCACAGCAGAAAATATGGTAGTTTTTCCGTACCCGTTATCCCCTACAATTAAGTTTGTTCCTTCAGTGAAATTTAAGTGTGCGCAATCTAATTTCTTGAAGTTTGTTGTTTCTATAAAACTAATCATTTAATTCTCCAAAGTAATTCTGTTCAGCCTTGTTGATAGCTTCTATAACGCCTTCATAGTTCCCTTGCTGTGTAGACGTAATGACTACCCTACAAGCGTCGTACAATTGTTTATTTTTGGTTCTATCACGGACTAATTTACATGTTTTAGCTATCTTTATAGCACGGGATTTAAGGGGTAAATGTTGGTGGATACGGTTACATATAAGTAGGGTTAACGTATCCACCTGCTCTATTATTTTACCCATTGATATTCTCCAACGTGCCTACCCACAGCCCATGCAAGTCAGAACCTTCTAAGTCTTTTGATATAGCTTTGGTAACGTCTTCCAGTTGGGTAGTACTGTCTACAGCCTCTACTGATAACGTCTTATACGATATGTTATTTCTAAGCATTAGTAAGTCAGGACATACTTGCCATATACCGTGCATAGCTTGTGCAATTTCAGGGGCTAAATCAGGCTCTATATCTGTGCCAATAACCTCAATAAAGTCTTTAGTGTCAGGATTGAAGTCGCCCGCCAATAATGCTTTTACAGAAAGCTTTAAGTACTTACTGTTTTTTGCCCAAATTACGTTGTTGTAAAACTCTTTAGTTACAGGGTTATAATCCCAAGAGTACTTATCTGAGATATCCCCAAAATTTGTAGGGTGTGTATTCCCTGTTACTAGTAGCTTTCCGCCCATCTCCCAACGATGGTTATGCTCGTGTGCCAACACGATATAGCTAAATGCCTGAAGTAGTTTTTCAGCCTGTTCAGGTGTTAAGTTTAGGCTTGAATCATTTTGGGCAAATGGACTGTTAAAGTTACAATGTAAAAATAATAAATCTCTATTACCTTCAACACTGTCTAAGCAGTTAAGTATTGCCGTGTCGAATAAATCTTGCGAACTGTGGTGAGGTATGACAGTGAATTCTGTACCACAGTCGGATTCATAATGGACATGCTTAGTTTCGTTTACTTGGGCCATGCACACATTGTCAAAAACTTTTTGGACTATAGCGATTGACGACTCAACATTTTCACGGTTACTTAAATCGTGATTTGCCCCTACAACTACATCACACTTACTCGCTATTTGCATACCTTGGAGTATCACGTCTTCTTTATTGCTGAACTTATCAAATAAGTCTCCGCCATGGACTACAGTGGTCTGTGGTTGGTCTGTAGTAACTACAGCAAGCGCGTTGTTAAATATGCGCTTATCTAGTTCTTTACTACTTTGGTGCGTAGTATGGGCACCCGCTTTATTGCCTAGGTGAGTGTCATTTAGTATTCTGATCATGGTGTGATCCCTAATTATTTATAAAAAATTTCAACAATAGTTCTTCAAGTTTGAAGTAGTCGCATGACGCTAGCAAATGTACGCCTCCGAGAACGTTCATACGTACGCCATCACTGATACAATCCGTAACGTATTTTCCTTCCCATAACTCAATTCTATTTTCAAGTTCTCCGTAAAAAATAAATAGTGTTTTACCACCTGCACGGTGAAACTTCTTATGGTGCCCTATTTGTGCAGGCAATATAGCGGACTTGGCGCAACTGGCTAGTGACTTTTTCTTTACGCTTGCCTTAGCCTCAAGCAGCATTACAGGTAACTGTAAACCCTTAACTAAAAAGTCAGAAGGTTGACTAGCTATCATATTTCTAGCCGCTTTAGAGTCAGGGAATTGGTGCCAATAGAACGGGTAAGCCATTTGGAATTTTTTGAATATGGCGTTTATCTCATCTTCAAATTCATAGCCTAGCTGTAAATCTTCTTTACTCATCTTTGCCACCACTGAATGATTGAAGTAATTTAATTTCTGACTCGGTAAATTTCACTTCTGACATATAGTCGCGCCCAAAATCAGTAAAGTCTGTGCCTTCTACATCACCGATATAGTTAACGTACCTTTTCAGCAAGTCCATGGTGTTAGTGCCGTCTCTAGTCGGTAGGTCGCCTTCTAGTCGTTCTAACACTTCTAGTTCATCCACTGTAAAAATTTTAGCGCTAGTCACATGCGCCAAAAAATTTACACCTGCTAAGTTAGTTACGTAGTCTACATATTTTCCCAATAAATGAAGGTACGGGTCTAAATATGACAACTGGCTAAATTGACTTTCAAACTCAGAGAACGCAGCGGTATAAGCTACGTAATCTTGGTCATCCATAGTCAAATTATCACCGAGCGCAGCTTTAAGTTTTTCAAGTGATTTGTTAAAGCTGTCCGTAGTGGTAACTATCAGATTTTTCATTTTTCAAGTCTCCGTTTAAGTACGTCAACAAAGGCTTCTTCAGCAGCTTCTAATAAACTATCGGCTGTAGGAAAAGACCCCATCTCTTTCTGTATTTGCCAGTCAGGCCCTAACGACACATCTGCCATCATAGGTACGGCCTGATTAGGTGGTGTGAGGTTCATTATTTTCACCATCTCTAATACATAGTCAGCTACATGTTTTACAGGTACAGAAGCTACAATTTCATCGTATACTGGAGCCATCATGGTCGCAGAATATCTGTCCCACACAGACCCACCTTCAGTTTCTTCAGCTTCTTTAAGTACAACTTTTAATATGTCAGCGGCACAACCTTGGATACGGGCATTAAATAACTGTCTACCTATACGATTAACTTCACCGTTATTTTTAGAAAAAATCTCAGGTGTAGCATGTCTACGGTTTCCGTAAGCTGTTTCAGCGTATCCGTTAGCTTTGGCAAACTTTAATGTGTTGGCCTGTTCAAGCTCGATGTTAGGGTACAGCTTCATCATGGCGTTAACAATTTCCTGACCTTGAGCTTCTTTTATGATTAACTTTTGAGACAGAGCTTGCGCTGAACCTCCGTAGGCCATTAAGAAATTAGACGTCTTAGCAGGCTTTTTACGCACTTTGTTAGCTAGGCTATAGTATTGGTGACTTTCGTCTGTAAGTGCCTCTATG
Organism: Laminaria ephemera; assembly: GCA_036873875.1. Taxonomy (NCBI): domain Eukaryota; class Phaeophyceae; order Laminariales; family Laminariaceae; genus Laminaria; species Laminaria ephemera. The sequence goes on from JAYJMJ010294322.1 coordinate 28,814, forward strand.
TACAGTTCATAGGTCATGGCACTACATTTAACGGCAGGGTGACCACCCGCAATAAGTTTACCGTCAGCATCAAGGCCAAAAATGGCTACAATACTTGAACCTGTATTACTGTGAAGATCTTTAACATCTGGAAGACCGTAAATTTCTTCAGTAGTAATATCCCACTCATCGCCACGGTAAAAACAGTCTAGATACTTATGGGCCAACTCACTACCCAAGTAAGCAGACAACAGGTTTAAATCTTTAGTTACTGAAGCTAAAATACGAAGCTCTTGGCCTGCAAAATCTATACACACAATAATATCATCATCACCTATAGGTAAGTAGGCACCACGCATAGCGCCACCTTTTTGATGCTTACTTACTTGAAGTATATTAGGAGCTGAACAGGTAGGTCTTCTAGTCACCGTGCCGCAACTTCTTAGCGATGGGTGAAGTTTACCTGTGTCAGGGTGTATAAGCTTAGGATATGGGGTATGGTATAAACTAATGCGAGTTTCACATTCTTTTATACGTTTCATACAAACCAAAGCTTCACCTACCCATGCCATACTTTCTACCCCGTCAATATCTTCAGCAAGTGCTGTATCAACAACTAAAGCGTCCGTACCACAACTACCTGAGAAACCTAGACGGCCTCGTGCACTCTTCTTGTCCGCTTTACTTCGCAGTCGTACAGGTAGTCCTAACATACAGTACAGCAAGTGCTGCATTTGGTTCGGGCTACCTGTATTTAACTCACTACCTGAGTAAGTTTCTTTAGATGTTTTACCTAATTTCTCACAACAAAAAGCTTGAAATTTTAGGTAATCTTCATGTTCTCTGCTTGCAGGTTTGAAGTGTACTTTCGCTGCTGTAAGTAGGTTAAGGAATTGTTGCTGATCTTGTGTCATTGACTCTATGTTGTCAGTTTCTTCATCAAAGTCATAATCACGAACTTCCGCTTCCCACTCAGAAATTTTCGAGGTTGCTACTGAGGCCATTTCAGGTAGCTCGATAATCTTAAGAACTTCGTTTAAGTTTTTAATAGACGGTGCAAGCTTAGCAGGTTCAATATTTGACACGTATGGTACGTATACAGACCCAGAAATGGCTTTCTGAGTATATTTGTAAAGTTCTAATCTAACTAACAACTTAATGAGTACAGTTTTATGCAAATCTACTACTCGTTCAGCTTTAGCCTCTTTACCTTTAGCAAGAGGGATTTGACTTCTGATACCTGCTAATATTTCCCCTGCTTCGTCATCAATCTCAAGCAGGTCTTCAAGGTATACCGCACCTGAATCCGCACGAGTTATCAGCGCTTCTTGCTCTAGTTCTAATAACTTGCCTTTGGTGTTGGCTTTAATAAACTCAGCATCTTCACTAACAAAGATCTTAGCTGCTTTTACGTTAGGTGTTTTAGCGCAGTGTTCAGCTAATATTTTACGTAATTCAGCATCATTAACTGCAATAGTTTCTAAGTCTTCGTTATGGATTTTAGTTAGTCGGTCAAGGTCTAAATTACAACCTGTGATTTGACTTAGTGACGTACGCTTAGTGAAAATTGGCTCATGCGCTGCATAAAAATCCCAAGACCCTTCAAGTTGCATACGTAGCCAATACAAATTAAATAAGTGAGCACAAACTAAGGAGTCATCAATACCATAACCCATAACCTGCTCAGCAGTAACTTCCGACATATTAGTTGCACCCGCTTTTTCAAGTACTTCATCATAAGTTTCTTGGGTGTAATTCAATTCCCGTCGTGTACACGACTTCAGCCCTGCCTCTTCATTTTCATCGACATAAGAAGCCATTACTGCGGTATCATACCCACCTTCAATAACTACATCGTAGGTGATTGCCGTTACGATAGTTTCAAACTTTAGGTTATGGGCTACCGTTGGGGTATCTTCAGGAATAGCGTTAATAAATTTTGCTGCAATATCTAGCGGCAAGTTGTCAGAATCTTTATGATCTAACGTAATATAGAACGCGTACTGTAAGTTGTCACCAAGGCAAAAAGAGATACCATTAAGCTTTGATCCTGTCGCATTAAACGTACCACTTTCTAAACTATCGGCAGTAGTTTCATAATCCCAACCAACTACAGGAGATTCTTTACATAACTCAGAAAACTCTTGTATGTCTGAGTCTTCAAAGTTCTCCAAGTCGACTAGCCAAGTTTGTGGCATAAGGTCTTCTAAGTATTCTTCAAAGTATTCCGTGATACTGCAATCGTTAAGAACCTTCATTACTCTTTCTGTACTAGGTACACGTTTAAAGTAATTTATTTTAGTTAGCTTTTTGTTTCTTGGTTTCCAACAAAGTTCAGGGTGTAACTCTGCAAGCAGCCAACTTTTTCGCCACTCATCACGAGAAGCATAAAGTTTAGCGATGAGCTTGTCTGTAGGGTTGTCTTCAGCCACCTCACGCAGCTCTACCCAATCACGACTTGCTACGATATTTTGAAGCTCCAACATACCATCTATACCGTAACTACTTATAAGCTGTGTCCATTTAGCAGGCCCCATACCGTCAATACCGTTATAGCCGTCTGAAGAGTCGCCTATAACCGACTTATAGAGTGTTAACAACTGAAATACGTCGTCTTTAACATCGTCGTGGAAGTAACCTTCAGAGTCACATAGACCTAATAAATAGCCGTGAGTATTTTTTGGTACGTTAGGTTCACACTCTTCAAATGAGGTGTAATCATTAACTATATATTTCAGCTTTAACCACACCATAGTGTTCGCATTAATTAGGCGTAGCATGTCTGCATCCACACTGTAAATTGAGCAGTTAAAGTTGGGTGAAAGCTTCTCTACTAGATATGCGATAATGTCATCGGCTTCAACACCTTTAACTTGTAATTGCGTCGCTCCAATACCTGCTAGAAAAGATTTACAGTAATTCATTAATTTTTCTAATTCTTCTTTTTCTTCTGGCCCGTTTTTAGGCTCTTCACCTTCTTTTAGCTTTCGGTGAGCTTTATATTTGTCCGATAATTCTGAACGGTATTCATGTCCTGCATCGTGCGCTACAAGTATTTGCCAAGGTTTGTAGTTATCTAACCAATGACTAACGTACATGTCTAAAAACACTCTAAACCCGTGCTCTGCAGTATTCACTTGTCTACCTGATATTGAATCGTACCTACAATCCTCGTCGTGGCCCGCGTTAATGGCATGGCGTATACAAGCTTTAAAATCTACGATAACAAACTCAGGTGAGCGACTAGGGGAAAACTTTTTAATTTTCATGGTTGGTGCCTAATTAGTTTGGTAACTGGTTACCAGAGTGGAGGTATGAAAAAACACGGCTACAGAAACCTCTGTAGCCGTGTGACCTAATTATAGGGAATTTCTAGGTCTAACCCGACAGACGTTACTCGTACTTAGAAGTAATATCTTTAAACGTCCAAGGTGTGTATTTATTACCACCCTTAGATTCACGACGCTTACCAATGCCGAATTCAACGACTACTGTATTTAGCGGTACATTACGTCTTGAAGCCAAGAACGGGATACCGTTAAATTTATTGATAGATGATGGGGCAATTTTCATAATGACAAACTGTCCTACCTTGTCGTCTTCTTCGTCAACGATTTCAACCAAGACTTCTAGATATTTCTTGATCTCCATCTCTTCGCCTTCTTCTTCCCAAGCGGCTCGTAGTTCTGCGACAGTCAAGCACTTATCTACTTCAGAGTTAAGGTTTACTTGATCATACGTAAAAGCTGTAGGGCCTTCTTGTACACCTTTCTGCTTACATAAATATAGCGCTTTCGTCGTCTCTAGACGAGCTTCAACTGTTTTGAACTCTTCTTCTTCACCGTCAAGCTCAAAACATCCACCAGTACCAATTACGACGCTAGGGAACGTACCGTAACCACCAACTTCCAAACCTTCAAAACCTTGATCAGCAGCTTGCTGAGAAAACCCTGCAGAGGCTTTGACCATTTCTGACGGGCCTGCAACTTTAGTAGCTATTTGGATAGTTGATTTTGTAGCCGCTTTTTCAACAACTTTTTCTTCTACTACGGCATCAATAACTTCAGCGTCTTTAGAAACTCCAGTAGTTTTTTCAACAACTTTTTCTTCTACTACGGCATCAATAACTTCAGCGTCTTTAGAAACTTCAGTAGTTTTTTCAACAACTTTTTCTTCTACTACGGCATCAATAACTTCAGCGTCTTTAGAAACTTCAGCAGCTTTATCTTCAGCAGTTGTGATTTTCGCGTTCTTTTTAAGTCCCATGATAATTATTCCTGTAAATTAGTTTAAAATTAAAATATAAAAGGTATTTAATGTGCTCATTTGGCAAAACCAACTTAGTTAGTAGTGACTACCTGAACACATGAACACAGTATACGCTAGTGACGATGTACAGTCAATAGTTTCTAATAATGTTCTCCAAGCAGTTCATGTAACATTTCATGCTTGTCTTGTACAACCGTGTTAACCTGATAATCTTTTTTAAGTAGTTGTTTTAATGACTTAGCCATTAAAGTTCCAAGCACTTTAAAGAATCCCACGTTAACTGGCATGTCTTGCCCTCCTCGATGACTTCTAGCAATAGCTTGAAGTGCTTCTGAAGGTACTGTAGGCGTTTCGTAAAACAATATGTGACTAGAAATTTGGAGGTTTAACCCTGCCCCACCTGATAGCCAGTTAATAAATATAACCCTACAACTAGGGTCTTGTATAAACTTTATACGTGCCTTTTCTTTATTACCTGAACCCCCGTTAATTACCGCAGGGTTTAGATGTTTATACTTTTCAACTAAAAACGCTATGGTTCCTTTAAAGTATGCGAACACTATTACCTTGTTAACTGCGGGGTTATAGGATTCCAGTTTAGCGTCGAAAGCGTTGAGTACTTCGTTTTCTACTTTTTTAGGGATAAACTGCTCAGGGGTAGTTATCATCTGTAGAGCGGTTTGCCTAAGTTGTTGTTGTTGAGTTGCGTCTATAAACCTGTCTGGAAGGTCTAAAACCCGTTCAGTAAGTAGTTTTTTGTACCAATACCTATGAGTTGGAGACAGTTCCACGGGAGTAGCTTCAGGGATCATAGGTGGTAAATCTTTTAATACTTCTTGTTTTGTTACTCGCCTAGCCACCGCATAAAGTTTCTCGTTTAACTCTTCTTCGTTTTGGTAGCCTATGAGCGTCTTAAAGTCTGCGTCAGCTTTTTTAGTGTATATACAATGCCGCTTTTCAAATGACCTCATAGTCGGGTAAGCTTCAGGGGTTAGAAGCCTTAACGTACCAAAGGCATCTTCAAGTACGTTAGGTATAGGACTCCCAGTGAACAACCCTAATATAGTCTCATCTTTATCGTTACCTACCCACTTCCAAACCTTTTTTGAAATGCCACTACTTGCATTTTTTAGCTTCTGGGACTCGTCAAAAAATAGTACGTTATACCCTAAAGTTTTTAATGGGTGCACCCTCAGAGGTACTATTGCAGGTCGAGTATAGGACTTACCTGTCTTAGAATTAGTAATTACCTTTTCTTTTCTGGGCTTTATCGGGTGCAAGTCTGAAAACGCGTTATATGACATGATTAAGGTTTCAGGAAATATTCCTGTAGATTTCCACTTATGCCATAACTTGTCTTTTACTTTTTTCGTACCACTGAAAGCTTTAAAATTTACATACTTTTTCAGATTTAAAAAATAACTTTCTTCAGGGTGAAAAAATGACTCCATAAATTGCCCAATAAGTGCGGGCGGCATACAAATAATACCGTTATTCCCATACCCTGCAGTGTAAAGTATAAGTAGTGCCTGCATAGGTAACGTTTTACCTGTGCCTGCATCGTTAAACAGTCCAAAGCGTTCGTATTGGTGGCAAAATTTTAAATCTTCTATTTGATGGTTCCACGGTGTATGCCTAAGTTTTACCTCTATAAACCACGGAGGTATGTCAGTGATCCCTGCAGCGTTAAAATAATTTGCTAATGTATAACTACTCACAAGATACCTCGTCCATCCATTTTTTAACCCTAATTACTGCGTTTTTCAGTTTAACTAACTCGTCAGTAACTTGCTGAAGTTTTAACTTCCAGTTACCAATTTCCTTTTTATGTGCGCGCTTCAAAGTTTCCACTTCTTCCCTAGCAGCTAACGTTTTAGTTTTCCAAGTTTCCGCAGAAGCTGTCTTGTATATAACTGAGTTACGTAACCTAATATTCTCTTTTCTACACGTATGTAGTTGCTGAATAAGGTTAGCGCGGCCTACAAATTCCTCTGAGTTCATGGTTTAAATCCCACCCTAAAATCGTGATAGTAATAGTTTGCACCTGCGTCTAGTCCCGACTTGGTAAACACCGCAATAAGACAACTAAATTTAGGTGTTTGCGGTTTGCCGTGTTTATCTAAAAAAGGTGTGCCATCGGGCCGAAGGAATTTCAACCTAAACGGCATTTCTATAATAGTAGTAGCCGCAGATTTTGCTCTTCTAACATACTGGGTTTCTGGGTTGTTAGGTAACAACATAACCACCAAAGCCCCTTTACCAACCTGCTCGATAACCTTGGATATAAACGGCAAAATATTTGAAAATGGTGGGTTACAGTAACCATTAGGCTTAGAACCACTTTGGCTATACTCATTCCAATCGGAAACCCAACACTGCTTAAGGCAGTCATCCCCTTCATCAAGTGAGTAATATGTTTGAGCTTTAGCCGTGTCGGAACTACAACAAACATCAATATCAAAAGTTTTACCTAAATGGCTCTCTAAAGACCGCATGAACCAAGGAGGTGTTTGAGCGCGGTCTTTTTCGGCTTTCGGGGTTGTTGAGGTTCCTACAGCGACTGCCACATTATTCTCCTGATTCGTCAGGTAAAAGCTTACTATCATTGCCAAGAACTAGCTTAATAGCGTCAGGGCAATTTAAAGTTTCTGCCCCTAGTTTCGCTATCGCATGGGTAATATGGTGGTCAATTTCAGACTTGGCTTCCATAGTTGCGCGCTCTAAGTTTTGTTTTACGCATTTTTGTCTAAACTCGAAGTTAGTGCCTGCTTCTCGTACCATTTTCTTAACCAGTTTCAGGCATTCTAGCCTATCTGATTTTTTTAGTGATCCTTTCTTTTCCAGTATTTCAGAGACTTCCGACACTAAACTATTTATCACTACAGAAACCTTATCAGCTTGTTCGTCTAGCTCGGTTTTAGCGTACTCGGTCATACTCGCAATATTTTTATTTACTATGTGCCCTTTGTCTACACGGTATCGAAGTGTGCACGGGATACCTTCATTATTTGGTGATGCAATCATTTCGGCATACTGTACTGGCGTCATCCAAGCTTCTACTATTTTCTTGTTAGCGTAGTACCAATTCTTTCCAAGGTCTTGGGTTACTTCACTTTCATTGATAGAGATAGCCACGATATTGGTAACTTCTACTTCACTACCAAATAAGTTGCTACTACTGCCAGTTAAATTATGTACTCGTATCTTGCCGAAGCACGGGTGACTATAGCGAAACCCTCCCATGTGGTCTTTATTTTCTCTTGCTTTAATTGGTTCATCTATCATATTAACTACCTACCTTCTCAAATAAATTTACGGATACGCCTTTTTTAGTCAACTTCTCAACATCAAAGGACATTACATCACGAGTACCTCCAAGGTCTTCGCAAAAAACTAAACCACCGAAGTAGTATTCTTCCTGTACCAAATCTTTAAACTCTCGGTAAGACCGTATGACTGCAGGCTCTCCTAAGTTTCTAGTGTAGATTCTGTAAGCTCCGTATATGCCCTCGACGTCTATAAGTAGTTCTGTGTCGTCACGGATATAGGCTTTCCCATTTACCATACCTAGTCGTGTATCCCCAGATTTAGTGGCGTCTACTGCCATTTGAGCAAACATGTCTATAGTTTTATCTACAATACTTCGGTTATTGGTTTGGGCAATAAGTTCTAAGTGCGTATTTAACTTCTCTATCAACGCAGTTTCCAAAACTTTAACCTCGCCACTGACGTCTATCCCTGAACTTTTTAACGCAAGCTCATACATTTTAAGTCCTGTAAGCACGACACGTAAACTGAAGTGTGGTCGTGAATCTATCACCGATTCGCTAGGGATCATTTCACTGTAGTGATCCATCCAAAACCTAATAGTTTTCTTAGGTGTTTTTAGTGCCGAGAGTACAAGCAGTTTTGCTATACTTACTAAGCTATGTCGGTTTTTATATACGTATTCCCAAGCTTCTTTACCTCCTGAAGCGTTTCTTGTCTTGCGTGACAGTTGTACGACTATCATACGTTGAATAAGTGCTGCCTCGTGTGCAGGGAATTGCTCCGACATAACACATACAGGCCCAGTAAGTCGAATTTCATCTACATAAGCACCCTGCTGCCTATTCCCTATAGTGCCTTTGGTCATACTCTGTTCATTGAAACAACCTTTAAGTAAATCTACTATTTTTTGATAGTTAGGTTTACTTATTTTAGCTTGGTTAAACTCATCGAGTAGTCGTGGCGTAGAAGTACTCGTAGCAACATAGCTACTTAAAGACCATGGTGTCGACCCTCCACAAGTCACTATAGCGTCACTGCCTTCAAAATCGCAGCCGTGTAAGTACGCCATAACTCCTGCTGTCTTAGACTTCCCAGACCCTGCGTTACCCCAAATACCTAATAGTGGAAACTGTTTTTCACATGCCATGAAGTGAGGCTTAAAGTGGCAAGCGACAAACCACCCTAATATTTGGGCCATATTGTAGCTGTCGTTTATTTTGCAAAGGTCTTTAGCAATACGTACATGGTCTACATTTTCACTGTCCAAACTTTTAGCTTTAAATGCGTGAGGTGCGGCCTTTATACGGTCACTTACTTCATGTGTACCTTCTTCACCAAACACGTTTATAGAGAAGTTTGGCTCAGCGTAAACTAATAATGATTTTCCTGTAGCATTGATATTGTAAGCTGATAGCCCGCACCGCCCTACTTGAGTTATTTTTCCCATCTGTACATCCTGACTAAAAACGTAGTGTTTTAAATCCTGTAAATCAGATTCACCACCACGGAATATAATATTATCTACACCTGAGATAGATTTTTTAAACGTAGACACGCTATCCCAACAACGCTCATCTAAGCTTCGACGATAACGTTTTTCCGTACCTAGGTGGTCGTAAATTATGTCAAATGTAGTACTTTCACGTTCCGAAGTATTTGTATTAGAGTCGTAAACTTCACTGTAAGATACTGGGGAAAGTAAGAATGTCGTGATAGACCTATCAACCTTACCTAGTCGTACCCAATACCGCTTATCTGATTCAAATACAGGGCACCCGTCAACGCTTTCTTCTTCATCTCCCCTAACACTGCCGTAATATTTGTCTAGTTCACCACTACAAAGTATACATTCACCACAAGGATCAATTGTCGAGAATAAGTAACTAGGAGCAAAGCCCATACGTGGATCATGCTTAGCTCGTTTTATTTGAGAATGTATATGGTAGCTTCGTTTACTTTTACTGTTGTAAGTTCCTGATTTTACATTGTCAGCCATGGTAGCAACCAAAGCATCAATAGTTTTACGGTCAAAACCTGAAGACTTTACAAACCCTGCTAGTTGCATAGCGGCTTTATTAAAATTAGCGCCTTGCTTTTGGTCACCTTTAGTAACAAGGTTATGAATACATTTGGGAACTTCACTTAAGTTTTGTAGTTCAGGTACGGCTTCAAACTCATATCGTAGTTTTTGGCTTTCTTCTTCTTCAACTTGTATTTTACAATACTCATACATTTCAGAAAGTTCTAAACTTTTTGTAAGCTCTTTCTTTGGTGGTGTAATGAGTGCAGGTGAACAAACAATAGACCGATACTTAGCCTCGTTTAGCGTAACTAGCGTATCTTGATGTATTTGGGTTTTATAGGTATTAATGCCCTTTCTTACTACGTTGGCTTGCCGCCAAAGTCTACCTTGTCCGCCTGAGTATACCGCGAAATCTAAACCTGCTACGTCAAGCTTTTCCGCCATTTTGCCATAGACATAAGGTAGGTATTTTACTTGTCCTCCCGCACTGAAAACTTTAGCAGGTACGGTAACGTGCAGCCCTTTTTTTCCTGACAAGTATATTTGAAAGTCTACAACTTCAAGTTTTAACAACTTACTTATTAAGTCGTTGGCTACACCTATAGACTCTTCTAAGTTTGGGGAGTCTATATCAAAATATAAATCTCCACGGTACTTAACTTTTTCATAGTCTATTTTTTGTGTAGAAGATATGGATAATGCCGATACAAACGAGGCACTTTTCTTAACTAGTGCGGCCCTATTTTCTTTTGTATCTTCGATTGATTTCCATGATTCTTCTCCACCGTTTAATTGGTAGAATAAAAACATGGGTTATCCTTTGACAGTAATGAATATAAACTTCTCACCTTCTACGGTACGGTAGGCCATACTATAATGCTCACCGAAATATAGTTTCCTACTTGATAACGCACGTTTTATATTGCTGTACAGACCTCTGTCACGAACTTTAATTTCAAATATTGCACCTACTTCCGCGTCACAAATCCCTTGAGCAAGCTCTTTGTAATTAACTATAGGCTTAGTACTATCTGAAGTTTTTGCGACTTCAAAATTTTTGTCTTTAGGGGTAACTTTTTTAATTTGGTTCATTGTAGTTATTCTTATGTGTTCAAGCGTTCAAGTGGTCGGAATAGTGATAGTAGGAGGTTTTACCTACTATTGCAAGGCAAACCTCCCACTATCGAGAGTATTACGTGATTCTAGGACGGTTAATTATAAGGTTTGTTCTAGCGCGTGAAGTTGCCACGTAGGCAAGTCTAGCGCGCTCTTTAGGGTTTGGATTACCTCCAATGTCCCGCATGTTTACAAACACTGTTTCAAACGTTTGTCCTTGACTTTTATGTACCGTCATAGCGTGGGCAGGCCGTACCCGTGTAAACTTATCGTGAAAGGCCCAAAAAGCACTCCATGGGCGTTTACGTGCCTTAGCTAACTTGCTCAAGTGTTGGCATCGTCGTTTATATAGCTTTTCACTATCTCTGTGCAACACGTAAATTTTGTGGGTCTTCCCTGAATGTAGTAACATTTCAAGTACCCACACTTTATACACTGGTGACCCTTCATTAAGTGTTTCTCTATCGGCATGATCAGTGACACTGCCCACACCTACAGAAACTATTTTACACTCGTCGTCAGTGAAAATTACGGGCATATTATCAGAGCCTACTACAGGTGTAAGTATTGCGACGGTTTCACCTACAACGTAATCTTCACAGTCTTCCCCATAAATTTCTCGTCGTATATTTGTGTTAAGCCTGTCTACTTCTCTGTTTGTCCAAGCCAGTACACGTACAAATGTAGGGTCATTCTTATACTCTTCGCAGTTAAATTGGCATAGCAAAGCTTCTTCAAACTCTTTTCCTATTAGTACATGTACACCGTCGTCAGCTTCTGTAAGGGAAGTGCTGAACTTATTTGGTTGAGTCCCTTTATGGGCCAATTCCCTTACATCAGAAATCAAACTTCTAATGGGAGAACCTTCATCCTGACGCATAACCTTGGTTAGTCTAAATTGTGTAGGAACTTCTGCAAGTGAAAACACTCTAGAGCTACTTTCACGGACAGGGTTTAATTGGCAGTCGTCACCCATAAAAATAACTCTTGTACCGTATTTTATAGCCCGCTCTTTTAGCGTATCCATTAATAGATTACCTACCATAGACCCTTCGTCGACGACTACTACATTATAAGATGAAAAGTCACCTTCACCCCCCTGAAACACGTTTTTAACCTCACCACCATCTCCAAGTATTAACCCTAACAGTGAGAATATTGTTCTAGTTTCTACGATTACTCCCGCATCCTTGCCAAAATTCATAAGTACTTGAGTGGCTTTGTTAGTTGGTGCTGATACGGCAACCTGAAGTGTACTGTCAATATCTAAAGCTTGCTTTATAGCTTCTTGTACAAGCGTAGTCTTACCTGTACCTGCAAACCCTAGCAATGTTATTGCCCATTCATTTTTTAGCTCTTTTTCAGGCTTTCTGATAAAGTCGACAATTCCCTTAATCGCTGCCTGTTGTTGGTCATTCCAATGGAACATGGTGTGATCCTCTTATTAGTTTGGTAACTGGTTACTAAAGCGGTAAATGGTAATTACCGTTATATCGCGGGCGTAGTATAACCGTATTAGCTTCTGAAAAAGAACGTAATTCCTTCTGTGACATAAAATTTATACATTGGCATCTACGAAGCTTATATAATCTCATCAGTGTGAAAGCGTCTATGAAATGGGACTCCCCATCATTCTTAGACACTACATCCCCTTCGATTAGATGATATACGGTCGCCATACAACCTCCTTAATTGGCTTTGGTACGTAATCTCCGTTTAGTACTACGGGGTGTTTTAGTTTTCCCGTAGGGTCTAATCTGAATCTGTTACGTAGTTGTACAGGTACTGCATCTATAACTAAGTTGTATGACGCTTTACGGTGTAGAGGGAAGACAATAATGTCACCTCTACCATAGTCAGCACCAAAACACGTCTTAAACGCTTCCTGAGCCGCAAGTTCAGCTTTTTGGCTATGTTCATTTAGCGTTTTATGCGCTTCGGATATTTGTTTAAGAATATCTTCTCCTGAAATAGTTTCATTTGAGGTAGTACAAGTACCGAAAAACCCTTCTAAGTCATCCATAAATTTTCTCCAATAGTTAAAACTCTAACATAGTAGCTTGCTGCAGTTCTCTAAGATTGAACGAGGGTTTAGGTAACCACCAAGACATTTCACATTCGTAACTGAAAGTTGTATACCAAGGAGTATAATAGTAGTAAGTAGTACCGTTAACGCACTCACAAACCCTGATATCTGCCGCTTCTGAAAACCTTGAAGTAGTTACAGGTAACGTAGTACTCATCAAGTAATTTCTTAAGGTGTTCATAGCTCCCACCTAGGTTCGTAGTCTGCACTTAATAAGTCTTCACGGGTTAATAGCATACTAGTACCGTCTAAAAACTTATAATACATTAGCCCGTTATCGGTAATGTCGTTAACACAGACTACAGGCTTATTGTGTGCAGTTCTGCGCTCACCAAATACAATCGTACACTGTTGGTTTTTCTTAATAAATTTAGCCATATGCTCAGTAGTCATACAACCCCCTAAGTTTGTGTAGTTTCACTATTGCAAGGCTCACCGAAAACACGTAACTTTTCATTTGACATTATCCCTGACTCCCGCCAAGAACCTTTAGAAAAGTAGTAAGCGTAAAAATGTGGCCCTTTTTTATAATAATGAGATTGAAAGTAGTGAGTAGCGTCTTCAGGGGCAACTTCAACAACCTCTTCAGAAACAGCCGCTATCGAAGGTTGCATCAAATGGTTTAATGCGAGCTCACCTGCATGTTGAGTACATAAACTCACACCATTAAATACGTGAGTAGCAAACCTTCTGCAACGCTTTTGGGGTCTTCTACCTACACCAGTTCCTGAAGTAAATACCATCCTGCTACACCGCGTAGAAAATGTTCGCTTTGTCGGCTCAGGAAGTGTTATCTTTTTAATTATCGGCTTCATTTTTTACATACCCTATCACGGTATCATTCATACCTTGTAAATAAGCGGCAGCAAGGGCGTCCTTTAACGATATTCCAAGAACTACATCAAGTGCTACCATGTTAGTACGTCTACGAGCTATTTTGGCTACACGGGACAAGTTAACAAGGTCTTCTTCGGTAAAGGAGACTTTCTCGCCTTTAGCGTCCATAGGTATCAGCGCGGTTAGCTCTGATACCTCCCGTTTCGTTAGCTTACGTGTACCCACTAAACGTTAGCCATTTGAGCATTTACTTTATCCATTAAATGCTTGTCGACCATAGATGTACCCTTTGACGGGAAATTAAAAAACGGGACTATTGTAGGTAGGCCGTCTTCTATTTTTTTTCGTGAAGTCATCGGTATCAGTGCTGCATGTAAGTCTTTCATAAATTCCTTAATTTCTACATGCAAAGCCATACGTTTCTTCACTAAATTTCTGGCCTTCTGTCCCGTAATTGTAGGGGTAGTTATGACCACTATAGGATACCCAAAAGTGAACTTTTCAGTATTGTAATTATTTGGGTTAAAAGGTCGCTCATACTCTCCGTTTAGCTCTACACAAGGTCTGACAAATACATCAAACTTACAGAGTTTCCGTGTTTTTGGCTGTCCTTTATCGTACTTGTCAGTTTCGTACCAAAGGCTTCCGAGTGAACAAAGATTAACGCAGCATTTATACTGCTCAGGGACAGAGCTATACCACTGGGCTGCTTTCATATTCTCTTCGTTATTCAAATACCATGAAAGCGCGAAATCTCGCAGCTCCTTTTCTAAACTTTCGACTGCAAGCCCGAACTTTGCCTGTGTTGCAGAAATTACTGCACTTAATTTATCTTTTTTAGCTATAGCCATGGTGTGACTCCTAATTACTGGTTTATGGTTGGTTGATAAGTTTTTTCAGATTTACTAAAAATTTCAGATACACAGCAAGGACAAGTGACCTCCCCTACATTGTCAGTTAATTCCCCAACGGCAATACCACATAACGTGGTTGTCACTCCTCCAACAAGTGCACTATAGTGAGTACCACACTTAAGGTTTAGTTCCCAAATTTCCACTTGACTTTTAAGTGATTCTATTTGCGTTAACGGGGCACTACCTACGTGTTCGTCAGTATGATCAAGTACTATATGGTTAGGTACTACACACCCACTGAATCCTGCGTCTACCCAATGCCTATGCGGGACAATAAACGCGGAACCTGCCACGTCGATATCTTTATTACTTAAGCTCTCTACCGTGAATGCTATCAGGTGGAGTACATTGGGTAGGTTTGTTCTCCAATCAACTACATAAGGGCCATTAACGTTTAAAGTGTTCGTCATGCGCGCCTCTCAAAGCAATGCGCTATTGTGTCTCCATCCTTGATAAGCAAATATTGATAGAAAGTGTAAAATTTCAGTTTTCTACTCGCGTTTGCAATGGCTGTAAGTTTTTCATTCCCTATTTCACGCGCTACAAATCGCTTAGACACCGAAGCTAAACCAAAGGTTTCTTTTTCAGCTAGCGTACTACTAATAACGTCTAAAACTGCGTTAGTCACTCGGACGCCACATACAATTGAAGCGTCCTTATGTTGCTTAGATTTCATATTTTTACCTCTAATTTCTAGCTGATAGGGACGTATATTACGGCTGCACATACTGCGGTAATTACCGCTCCGACAACCACCCCTACAAGGATACTTGCCCCATTAAAATTGTTTACATTGTGAGTTACCGTCGACGGAACTTGGGACACACTTACAGATGCTTTAGTAAATACCATAGCTTCCAGTTTGTTACGGTGCAGGTTTTCAAATTCGATAACACTACTAATTTTTTGGCAGTCGTCGCTGTCAGCCAATATCTGCTCAAACACTACAAGACTTTCATCTAAGTGTTTTGCTAACAAAGCTGCAATTGCATCGCCACCTTGGCTGAGTAGTAGCTCACTAACCAGTGGTGTATGCAATTGCAGCATGTTACTTAACGATTTCCAATCTTTCATTTTATGTACCTTCTAGTTGTTACAATCCCACGGAAGTTCATCGTGCTGTAGTTTTCGTTTTGTGTGCCTACAGCCGTCGGTTACGGCATGATTTTTTCTATGGGGTTTATTAAATAATGGTTTTTCACAGTTACTGCAAGTTAAGGTGTGCATGTCTTCTTTTGGATCTACTAGGTTTCTGTAGCCACAATGTTCACATGACTTCATACGGCTACTCCATAAACCCTAAAGAATACGTACTATCCTTAAGTGTATGTGCAGGGTGTTTAGGGAAAATTGCGCAGTTGTACCGCTTAAAAATTTTACCGTTTACCCCACCTATGACCGTTAATAGATTTTCTAACGTGTCATCACCACTTTGAATTTTTTCAGAAAGTGTCGATAGTTTACAAATTCTATGCGTGTAAACGTACTCCAACAATTTCTTATCTCTGTCGTTTACACAAGACAGTAATTTTTGAAACAACTCTTGGTCTACAGGTTGCCATGCCATAGGGTTAACCTCTTAGCTGTATAGCGTCTTCAAGAACTCGGACACCTTTAGCTTTAAGATCAAGCACCCAAGACTTTACATCACGTTTCAGCGCTGCTTCACGTAACTCACTATACTTTGCACCGCTCCAAGATTTAGTAGAGTGTTTTCTAGACCCACTTATTTTAGTTACCACAAATTCTAAATCTTCAGTTATTTCAAATCGGATAACCATACCTAGTAACCCTTCAACTTTATCTATGGTTATTTTTGTGGTGCAGTCAAAGTGACTACCGTATGATGAATATTCTACAGACCACGGATTACTTGTAGGTAAAATTTTAGCAAAGATTTCTTTAGCTAAGCTAAAACCCGAAGTGTTTCCGTCGGGGTAGACCCCATCCAATATCATTGTACCCATTAATTTCTCCTACGTTTATGCAATTAAACTGGTGTAAGTTTTCGCCACAGTTCGGTTTTTGCGGATAATATTTCCGAGATAGTGACTAAACTGAATTGTGATTCATACTCGAATTTTCTACGCTCATCCATCGACAACTGACGGTAAGTGTGTAAATTGGTGCTGTAAGTTCCGCGCCATGTACGCTTACCCTTTTCACAAGAAAATACGCGTGTTGAATACTGTAATTTTCCGTATCCTAAATCATCATTGAGGTTAACTTCTATCTTTACGCGAGAACCATCATCACGCCTTATTATTTTTTCATGCTTCATAATTTAAGCCCTACTTTAAAAGCGTTACTGTTCTGTGTTCAATAGCTTTAATGAAGATACCTGCACTTAACTCTATAAACACCTTGTCATCGTAATCACGCTTATGAAACTTGTCGGGGAATAATCCTGCAAAGTTTATATTGCTTACCCAATCTAAACTTTGCTTAGTACCTACATGCGTTGAGGTTACGCTAACTTTTGCGTACTCCCCTTTGTTATTCATTATTACAATCATAAATAACCCCCTACTTCTGTGTAAATTCTGGTAGATTTAGGTTTCTTATTTTGTTACCAATCTCTAAGCATCGGTCGAAAGCCTCAGTACGTCCTGATAAATCATGTTCTAAGTTTTCAACAAAACAACTAACTCCACCAAACAGGTCTTGAACTTCGACCATTGAGAACTGAGTGTGTAAAAGCTCTTGCTCTACAGTGTCAAAAGCTGAAATAGCCGCTTCAAGCTCTACCACCTCACCACTTTTACATTCTTTCTTAGCCAACGCTAGTAAGTGTTCTAGCTTTTGTTTTGCAAAATTCATAGTTACCCTACCTTTCTCATTTAATTGTGTAAGCAAATACTATTTAATAGTTTAATTATTTTTCATTGATGCTATTTTTTGCATTAGCTCATTATTGCAATTACTACATATAGCTTCTTCATCAATGCCACCGCAACCACCAACGCTTTCAGATTCCCACTCAGTACTTTCAACGCTGAATTTCTCCCCATTCTTTATTGATGTGTCGCATATGTCACATATAAATTCAAACATGGTTATTTCTCCGTCTACTTTGATGTTAACAAGCTACGCCAAGTGAGCACAGTACGTTATAACCCATATCATCTTCGTGACCGTTTTCCACTGAATCAATAGCTTCTTTAATTTGAGCTTTCATTTTTGCATTTTCAGTTTCAATTTTACGAAGTTTAATCGCATACTCATATGGTCTTTTTGCCATACACTCTGCTAGGCACAATAAATCTCGTTCTTCGCCTTCAGGAAGTTTTCGCCAATCTTTCATAATTACCTACTCTTCTACTTTGATGTGGTTGGTGTTAAAGGCTCACTGAATCTATTGGCGCTCCGCGCTCAATTGTCATAATTTCACCCTCCTCAATATCGTTATCGATGGTTACAACGTTTATCGCATTAACCATACTTGTGGCTATGACGCGATAAACGTTACCTTTGCG
Organism: Laminaria ephemera; assembly: GCA_036873875.1. Lineage (NCBI taxonomy): Eukaryota > Phaeophyceae > Laminariales > Laminariaceae > Laminaria > Laminaria ephemera. The sequence goes on from JAYJMJ010294322.1 coordinate 46,784, forward strand.
GTCAGTTAATAAGAAACCAGTTTTCATTTCATTGTCCTCATTTCCTATAAAAGCCTACTTTAAGATAATGTGTGGTGTGGTCGAAATACATCTATAAACCTTAACTAACTTCACCACCTCAGAATCATCTGGTTTAGTGGTAAGCATTATCTCGATGTATTCATCAACATCTTTTGGATTCCTTGATTGAATGAATTGACTGTATTTGCCATCAATTCGCAACCCTGCTTCATAAAGCATTACATCTTCACCCATGTTCACCTCTACTCTTGTGTAAGCTCTTTTTGGTAGTCATCCAAAGCTCGTTTGATTCGCTCATGATCTTGGCAATAAAATTGAATACGGCTTTCTAGTGTAACTCTGCACCAATCCATTTTATCTGGCTGAACCAACGCAATCTGCCTAACGTCAACATAAGAACCATCTTTTAAACTTATTCCTGTAACCATGCTTACCTCTACTTTTGTTGACTGTTTACTTCTAGCATTACTAACCTATGGTATACACGGCCCCTAGGTAGTACCCGTTTACTTCTTTTCACCGCTTTAGTAACAGTAAACCTGTCTTGGGTGTTAAACGATGTATTAATAATTTCGTGATATCGTTTACGTAGTTTAAATATGTTACTCATGTCCACCTCTACCTTGGTGGAAAGTTAATTGGGTCTGCATCACTAAAGATGAAATTAAAATCACCATCTATAAAATGCGTCCATTCTTCAGGGTCAAAACCATCTTCAAGATAGCCTGAGCAATATTTAATTTCTGGTGGCTCACCTAGTATTTCGCCTTTTTTATCACGACTAAAACACACGAATATTGAGCAACCTAAATCTTCATGCCACTCTTCCGTTGGTAGTAACTTCATTTTTACTCACCTCTACTTTTGTGTAATTGGTTCGCCAGTTTCATCGCACCTAGATGGAAACGGAAAATAGATACAATTCCAATAGCTAGTATGTCCACACTGACCACATTTTACTTCATACCCCCAATCGTGATTTTTGTACTCATGGTTGAATCTAACACCAGATATTGAAAACCACTCTTTACAATTAGTGCATTTAATATCATTGTGGTGTATTGATAAGTGATGGTCTTTTATTGCCTTGCGCACCCGCAAGTAGACCTTGTTTAGTAACTTCTCTTTCATGGTTCAAATCCTACTTTTGTGTAACTGGTTCTGGTAATGGTATCGCGTGATTGCTGTTAGAACTCTAGCATCACAGCGTGTCGCAATTCTTCATCGTATCTAGGCATGTCCCAAAAAGCATATGACTCACACCAATAAAATAAATACATATGCTCTTGATTGTCTGCGTTACATTTGATCATCCGATACCCTAATTTCCGTTAAAGTTTACTGTGTAGGCTAATTTCTACTTTTGTGGTCTATAATTTAATAGCTTTGAATTGCTTAATGACCGCCAAACATTCTTTACAAGTAATACCACCTCGTTTAACTGTTTTTGTTTCAAATTTATCTATACCGCAAGCGTCAACCGCATCACCGCAAGCGCTACGGCTAGTGTCGGAATCATATAGGACGTGCCATACCTGATCGTCTTTAGGTACAGGCTGACCGTCATTATCTTCTAAGAATCTATACAGTGTCTGCATCACTATTTCTCCGCCTACTTTAAGATTGTTATTTTCTTGTGTATTTAATCTTGCCACCTTTGCCACGACTACCACCTCTAAAGGAATTGTCGCGGTCAGATATGTGACACTCTTGAGGAAATACAGCTTTGCCTATATTTGCTAAAGGATGCCCACACGTAACAAATATTTCAGACTTCAAAACAATATCATCGTCACAAACCAATACGTCACCATCACTAGGTTCAATATCGTCTAGAGAACCTATGACAACAACCTCAGTCTGTTTTGCTGCCAAACTAATCGCCAATGCTGCGGCTATTTGCTTACCTGAACCACAAGAACCTAAGACCATTACTTTCATCATTCACCTATACTTATGTGTAACCATTTAGCTTGTTTGTTAAGTCCATAGCTATACCATGTCGCATCATTTCAAAGTGACTTGAAATAGTGCCGAATAGCGCTTTTTGAATAGCCTGTTGCGACTCAGTTTCAATAAAAGTGGTTAACTGTTTTGTCATTTCATCACGATTATCATTAAGCCAGTTACGAATAGCTACTTCCACACGTTCAGCTAATAACTCTTTTACAATCTCTTTAAATACAGAGTCTTTATAAGTGGTTGAGGTGTTGTAGCCACTACCTGTCTGCACCTTCTGGTCTTCAAAGAAAACTGAATTAGTAGCTTTTTCAATTAAGCTTACGAGCGCTTCATTTGGTATCAAATCACCTATGTCTTTAGTTAACTTAGCCTTAATCTTTTCTTCAAATGACTGCATAGGGGTTAATTGCTTGTCTGACATTTTATTCTCCAAATTTCCATAGTTATTTAATTATGTAGGTAAACCCGTAGGTCTACTTAAATAGAGTTTTCATCAACAAACTCAACCATGCCGAGTCGTTGTGAAATTCTAATCATGTTGCTTGTTTTATTTTCATAGAACCCACGACATACAACATCTTTGTTTTTGATTGTTGCCTTATGACAAATAAAGTGTGAATCCTTTCGCTCTATATCGCTTAGTAATTGTTGCTTGCGTTTATCTGAAACAATTTTGGTTTTTCCAAATAAACATTGACCGCAACATTTTTTAGTTACCTGTATCATAATTTAACGCCTACTTTTGTGTAATTATCTTAGCTGTGCTCATTGTTTTGAATCATAGCTATATCAAATAGTGGGTTTCCTGTAGCTTCTAGCTTCTGTTTATCTCGCTTAGAGCTACTACGTTTAACCACCTTCTGCTCTAGTTCTCTAACGGTATAAGCATTTTCTTCAGTAATTCCCATCAAAGTGTAATATTCAGCCGCGTCACTATCTAGTGGAACACTTTGCCAAGCTAAAGTATCTGGTGCTGAGAAATCTTCTAACGTAAACCGTAAAGTGAGAGAGATAAATTCTTCGTCTATGGGGTTAGATTTAAAGTCTATGTCTCTGATCATTCTTGAGAACTCGTTTATAAACCCTGCTGAAAACTGCGACGTAGCAGACTTATACCCTATAACTTTAGTTGACCCTTCTTCAACTATAGGGACTTCATACAGTTGGGTTTCAGATATAACTCTCGAAAACGCTATAGGTTGGTTACTTTTGTGCGTAAGGTAATACCCTATAAAATTTAGTAATCTTACGGGGTGAACTCTTGCGGCAATACACCAACATAACGCGGTATAGGCGTCACCTACACGCCATAGGCTACCTAAGCTTAGAAACCTTGACATTACTGTGGATTGCTTGCCTACGGCATCCTTAAGGCTCTTGTACAGCTTAGGCTCCTTATATACTTGATACGTTTTAGGCGTAGCGCAAAAGTTGTTAGGTTCAGAAGCTAGATTATGTTCCCACATAGTAATCATATGACTTGCAGTCTTATCTAAAGTATCTTCTGGCTTAGTAATTTCTATATTGGGCGCTATATGCTGTAGCATTTCATACACTTTAAACATGTCTGCGGGAACTAACGACGTATTATAGTCCTGTAAAAACATATCCCAATCGTTTATATACTGTTCCTGCCCTAGAAATGTAAGTGTCTGTATAAACGTGCCTGCAACGATCCCGTCGGTAATATCAGTTCTTCCCGAAAGTATGTTACGAATTCTGCTTGTAGTTACTGTGACAATGTTGTATTCAGAAACCTTTGTGAAATTTTGCTTGTCAACTTTCAGCGTTTCTTCCACTTCCATTAATTTTATTTTATGAGAATCTTTAGAGTCTCTAAATGGATTGTAGTAAGCATTGTCTGCAAAAGTTGAAATTTTAACTGAGGATATCAGTAAGTTTTTAGCCGAGGCTAACTGGTTAGGGTTTTTAAATATACTGTGCATGATGTACTCGTGTAACTAGGTGTGAATATAGGTATATACTACTACTATAAAGTATATACCTACTGAAGTTTTTAGTCAACAACTGCGACTATTTAGGGATTATTCGTAAACAACAAGGTTGTCGTAAACTTGGGCGTCGGTATCAAATTCCACTATACGGTATCCCGACTCATAGGCGTAAAACAGAAGTTGAACAATGTCTTCCTGCAATCCTAAAGTAGTGGAAAAATGGCTTAAGTTTATTGACGGACTGCCGTTTTCGCATTCTTCAAACAACTTAATTACGAAGCCATACTTCCGTGACATTATGTTGTCACACTCTGCACTAACAGATTCAAGCATGTCTATACTTGCACTAGATAAGTGTGAAATATTTATAGCTAAACTTTTTACAGTGTCTTTTGAATCTGTAAATTCTTTAATGATTTTATCTGCTAACATGGTGACAACTCCTAGTGCATGACATAAATTGCTACACAGATAACAATAGCGTTAACCACTACCCATGCAACCCTAACAATTTTTGGTGCAGGGCCTTCAGAAATACCTGCACGTCGTTCTTTAACTGTTTTCTTTGTTTCTTCCATCTAGTCTCACTCCAAGTGGTTTGGTAACTGGTTACTAAACTGATATCAGGACACTAATCCGCTAAAGTGTTTTCTTCATAATACTCGGCTATCATGTCATTTAATTTGTTCAGTGTGCCGTTGCAAGTGATCACCATATGGGCATTGCCGTTTTTGAACGTTTTTATAGATAAGTATTTTAAATTTATAAACGCTTGAGTACCTACTTTAGCCCCTATCCAGTTACAGCACGTAATTTCTGGGGGTTTTTCATTATTCGCTACGTGTAGCATACGCTCAATATCTACCATACGGTTTTTCATGGTTTCAGCGTGGGTTCCCCAACCAGATAACCCACTAAATATGAGTTTTTTATTAATTAGGAAAGCTTTATTATTTTTGTAGCTTGTACAGACACCTTTGAGTACTCCAACCAACCCTGTAACAAAGGTTTCCTTGCGCTCTTTTTTGGCAGTGATCAATGTCAATTCCACTGTATCTACGGTTACTTCAGGGACACTCTTTTCCATAGACTTCTCAAATTCAGCTTTTTGGTCTGCATTCATTAAACTTTTTGTGCCGCTGATTTGGAATAAATATCTCCAAAGTTTACGGTCAAACTCTTTCTTAAACTCTTCAGGGTTAATATTATGCCACCCTGCCAAGTACGCTCCAGACGCTTGAATTTCGTTTGATAACATAAGAGCTTTATTAATGGACTTTACGCCATGATTAAACAAAGAAAGCACTTGATTGCGCTTGTCAACAATTTCTTCAATTGTTAACGGTAGTGACAATTCTCTCGATTCCATAATAGCTACCCCAAACCTAGCCCTAGAAAAATTTTAATATGGTCTAAAATTATCCACGATATACCGTCCCCTAAACCCCAGAACAGCGCGGTCACGAATACAAAAATAGCCCAGTCTTTCACGTTTATATTAGATATAGATACATTCATTATACGCCCTCCACATCAGCGTTCTTTACGTGGATTTGTCTACCATTAACCGCGACTGTGCTACCTTTAAGTAATTCACTAACTACATTGGCAAGGTGGTCAGCCGTTTGCCCTTTACCTAGTACATTTAGATGCCCACGAAGTCCGTGGATACCTTGAACTTCATCATAAGTTTTACCGTTGACGTAAATAGTTAACATACGTACCCCCCCTAAAGCCTACACGGGCACAATCGAGCTTCAAGTGCGTAAATAGATGGCTCAGTAGCATCCCCTTTATACGTAAAATGTATAGGGTCTGAAGTATCACCAAACGTCATTAACGTTGGGCTTAACTTAGTATCTAAACACTGAAAAACTTTACTTACCTCTAAAAGTAAATTTGCTGACACCCCAATACCGTCGGGAATTTTAGCAGTACTGCTACCTACATTATTCCAAACTCTCCGCCAGTTGGGGTAGCGCCCACCACATACGTCAAGTTTTTTACGTGTACTCCAATCGTCAAGATTATTTTCAAGTAAACACCAATCACCACCAAAACTACCTATACAAATATCATCACCTACTTTAAAGTTTTTGAGTGCTTCTAGTAGACTTGTACGGGTAATGAGTAATGATTCACCGTTATGTTCAAGATGGCTGACTAGTTTAGGGTCTACTCGTGCCCTAATTATGTAGTGTCCCGTGGTGACAATAACGTACAGACAATTTCCTTCATTAACCGTGTCAGACATTTTAGGGTCTCGGTTAACCCGTTCAAAATACACGGTGTTAATGTAGTATCTTACGTCGTTTGATGGGGCTGCTTTAGCCAAGGCTTTTAATAATTTTACTAATTTCATAATATAACTCCGTTTGGTAACTGGTTACTTAATTGACATAAGATTGCTTAATATATGTTGAGCCCTGTCTTTACTCAGGTCGTAATCACTTGAGTAGAATGAATACTCATGGTTTTTACTTTCTGGTTGGTGACACACTTTAGTAAACACAAAAGGCTTGTCTTCCCAAGTTGGTTTATCTTGCTTAATTATTACATCAAGCCCACAGATAGCGACAACCTCACCACCCATCGCTGTACGTGCTAGACTTTGTACCATTAGTAAATTTAGGTTATTCATAATCACTCCGCGCGGTTTGTAATTTTGATTGCATTTCAACAAGCTTAGTGCCTATACGGTCATATTCATCGCTAACCTGTTTTAGGAAATGTTGAATATATTGTTTGCGAAGTTGTTCAAAATTTTCGGGAAGTACATAAGCAAAACTCGAAACTCTGTACTTGCTTATGTCTAGCATAGTAATTTCAGGCATACCGTATTCTAAGAAACTTTTTGAAGATAAGCTGTACCCTCCACCGTTGAAGTCGCACCCATTAGCAGGCGCTATACCACTTCTAACAGTAACTGATAGCTGTTCATCTAAAACACGAAACCCTGAAACATAATCAAAGGTTAAACTTATTTCAAAAAATATTGTTCCGTCTACTCTAAACTCTTGTAGGTTAAATTCTTTCACGACTACTCTCCAAAATATCTGACATTTTATTAATAATAGATATCGCTAAATCCACTTCACGAAATTCAGTACCTACAGGCTTGTAGGTATCATAAGCGTACCCAAGTAGTACCGCTGAAATTTTTACCAACTCGTTTGGCTTAGTTTTCATGCGGTAAAGTAGTACTTTTGCGACACCTGTAACATAACGGTTGTATGAGTCAGTACCTACGCACCAATCAGTCATCAGTCCGTTAGTGTGTGCGGCAGAAAAAACCTTTGCAATATTTGTTTGTTTTGCACAACGTAACTTTTTCATATTACCCCCTAACACTATATGGGTGACCGTCTTCATGCGCTTCATCCACATAATTTCGGTGGATACGCTCCTTTTTACATTCTTCGTATTGCTTTAGTGTTAACCTTTCGAAGTAGGTCGCCCCTTCAGCATCTTCATACGCTAACTCAATACTTTCACGCGCTCTGAATATGTTGTCGTAGGACACTACGTACTCTACGTGGGTATGATCACAGTCAGTTGAGGAATACCAGTAGTGCACCTCCCTGCGCGTAAATACATCAGCCAGTAGCTGTAGTTTTTCTGAGAGGTAACGCTTAACTTTGTGTTTTTTAGGTAGCTTGCGTAGGGGAAAACAGCGACTAGCTTTACCTACTCTACAGAGAATTTCATAGTTATCACTATCGAAATCAAAAATGTGTATGGTAAATTTCCACCACTTTAGTTTAGTACTTTTCATAAATCACCTTAAATTACTCCAAGTGGTTTGGTAACCAGTTACCAAATCACAACAGATTGTTATATGTCGTTTCTCCAACGCAAGCCAACAGGTTGAGAAGGTACACCCTTTGCAGTGAACTTAAAGAATTTTACGGTATATTCATCACCGTAACGGTTAGCAATACCATCAAGATGGGCTTGGTGTTTTTCTACCATGTTACCGTGAATAGTTGCTTTAAACGTTTCACCATTAGGTGCTTCCATAATTAAAATAGGTACTTGATACTCTTTACCTTCTTTAAACTTAGGTTTCCCGTAGGTATGTCCAACAACTTTAAATTCAGCGTCCTGATAATCTTTCTTCTTCAAGACGTATTTTGACCGTGCGCTATCAGCGTAACCTGCTTCGCCCCAACGCTGCATAGACCCTTCATAGTTTAAAGCAATCCAACGTTTATGATGGGTTTCAACTTCTTCTAAAGTGTGTACTACTAACGTCTCTACTTGCTGAAAAGCGGAGGACTCCACCGATAAATGTAAGGACGTAACAAAGTCAAAACGTCGAGCGTAGTGCTCGTTGTGGAACATAGCGTCGTACATGTGGAATTCAAGCAGCCCATGTTCGGGGTGCTTTTTAGGTATACGCTCCTTAATTTCATCAAGTTCTAGCCCGTGACGGTAAAGTTCTCCGTCAAGTTCTTCACCTCGCCAAGCGCCAGTATCATAAAGTTTCTGCGCTTCAATACGAATATGCTCAATGTCCAATTCTTTAGAGTTCATTGAGTAAATTACGGCTAAACCATCTTTAACGGCAATACTGATATGGTGCCCATCAAGCTTTGGTGAAATAGTGTAAGGTGGTACGTGATCAACTTCTTGCCATTTCTGGGCCTTGACCGCGATATTAAATCCTAATGTATTTTTAGGCTTATCCCCTTCTTTAGGTTTATCAACGGAATAACCTTTTCGCAGTTGAGTATTAAATTTGCTTTTAGCTTCAGCATATGCCTGCTCAAGCGGTGTGCGGCCTTGCTTCCCAACTGTAATATACGTTGGGGTTTCTTTCTCTTTACCTCCAAGCACCTTGGCTGCATAAGACGTGTATACCGCACGACCTTGGCCTTCGCCTTCTTCAGCACCTTCACCTACACAAAGCGCTACTTCAATTCTCCAAGTGCCTAATTTGCCGTCTGAGTGAGGCTTATAAATTATTACGTTATTAAATTCTTGGACTTCAGCATCTGACATTTTATTCTCCAAACTGGTTTGGTAACCAGTTACTAAATTGATTAAATTTTTGGTTCTTCAAGTGTGAATTCTGGCACCCACTTATACCCACCACCGTCGTAACCTATAAGGATTTCGTCCGTAGTAAATGAGAACACTTCCAATCGGCCTGAAATACCGCGAGTTACATCATTGAAGTGCACTACAATATCGCCCATCTCTGGAACGTCTTCAGGGTCATTGACAATTTTGGCGTGAATAATTTGCCCTTCGTCTGCGTAGTGTCTACCCGTATTCCAAATAAGTTCGGTAATAGGTAACTGCTCTATTACTACAGGGTTTTCAGCTATGTACTTAGTGCCGTGTTGCTCAATTAGTTCAAACTCAGTTTTAGGGCTATCTCTAAATTTTATGGCTTGTTCAAGCGATAGCACTTCTTGCTCTACGACTGCCCGCCAGTTTCTGTAAGTTTTTAAGCTTTCTAGGGCTGTATCAAAAATGATAATCATAGGTCTTTCCCCTGACAGCGTTTACACTCTTTAGCCGCAATTTCTCTAAAGAATGTCTCATGTACCGCAGTTAATGTTTCAAAATCATCATGGGATATAAAGTCTCTTTCAAATTGAAAACATCCTCCAGACAGTGTGATAATTTTATTATCTATAGCCGCAACTGCTAAATATCTACGGATATCTATCGCAAAATCCCCAACTATGAATTCTATAGTAGTCCCTTGCTGACGAGCATACTGTTCACCTAGCCAAATATAAAAATCCAACTCAACTATAGGTTTGTCATTTCGGTTGTTGTAGAAAACTACGTTGTGATTATCTTTTGAGGATATGCTAGCGTTGTTTAAGTCCCAATTCACCACGTATTCGCAGTAGCTTGAATGGTCTAATGTAGTTATAACCGTGTCACCATAAGTGAATTTTCGTCTATTTGAGAAAATTACACCATTGTTCCAATCTAGGTAAACATTTTCGTTTACTACGATAGTTTGAAGTACGTTACCTTTTGAAGAAAACGCAGTTACATGACAAACATAGTCAGCAAGTACAAGCCGACTAGTAATTTCTGCGTCGGGAAACTTAACTTTAAGGGTTTCTTCAGCACCTTTAACCATCGGGCTGTCTAACGTAAGCTTTTTAGGTAATTCATAATTCTCTAAGGGTATTGGCATAGATTTCATTTTAAACTTCTCCAGTTTAATTTTTAGGAGGTAACTGGCAATTTAGTAACCAGTTACCAAAGGGGTTGCAATTTAATCTTTAATTGTTTTTGGACGTTTGTTTACAAAACTAGCTTTGCGCGCAAAAACTCCAAAACGCTCAAAACTTTGACTATCTTGTGCCATTTCATAAGCAATTCCTGACGCTATTTCCGCATCCGATTCTACACACATCACCTTACCGTGTGTCATATTAACTACCAGTACCTCTGAAGGTCTGATACTCGTTCTACAACTAGAAGTCTGCTGTGACATAAGGGTTTGCTGTGCGTATGACATATCAATAACTTTTATGTACGTGCTGTCATATTCCGCACTACCGTGTGTCTGCAATAGTGCAGATTTTGAGTAATCTTGTTCAATGCCGTTATCGTAACGAATAGTAAAACGCCCCATCGCTAAATTAATGTCGCTAATAATCCCTACCCAGTTATGTCTTCCTGAAGAGGGTTTTACATACATAACTTCAGAGCCTTCTTTTAACTCTTCTAGTGTTTTAATTCTTATAAATTTTACAGTACTCATGGTATTCTCCAGTGTGATTACTACGTTATTGTTCAAAATCATATGTTGACCAGTATGCCCACAACATTCCGCCTGTTGGATCAGGCAACTCAACACGCTGTAAGTACCCGCGTATATAGAGTTGGTGTAACTGCCGTGAGGCATTCTGTATACTAATTTTCTTAGCTTTAGCCAGTTTGGCGCTAGTGGTTGGATTGTTTGATAACTCTTTCACTAGTGCTACGGCATGTGCTGAAAGAATATAATCTTTTACGTCTGATAATTGGTTGAGAATTACCCGACGTATTTCATCCGTTGTTAGCTTTTTCATCACTCACCTGCTGCGCAATATGCGCCTTAATATCTTCAAGCGTATAGTCATAATTTTGCTGACCATTCTCGTAAAAATGAAGAATATCTAAAGCTTGATCACGTTCTAACACTTCTTTAGAACATCCACGCTTATCCGCAGGGGAGAGTCTAAAGAAGTTTTTTAAGTTAGGATGTAGCCAATTTTTAAACCAGTATTCGGCAACTTCAGCATCACTTAACTTCAGTAATACTGTACGTTGTGGCACTTGGCGCGTTTCTAAATCTGTTATTTTTGCCTGTAACTGCTCTTTAGATATTTGTGAGTACATTATTTTTTCAATAATAGTTATCGGCTTGTCAATGTACGGCTGACATTGCTCTATAGTTCTAGGTCGGCTTACTGCTAATAAATCACGCATAGTGACTCCTTTTCGGTTTGGTAACTGGTTACTAAATTGAAACCTCAAATGTTGTCCACTTGAGAAACTATTATAGCAATTGCCGTCCCTAATGTCAATAGTTTAGGGATATTAGGGACGTGAAAAATTTACAATCTGACCACCTTACCTGTAGGCTTAAACGCCTTGAATTGTTCAATAACTTCGATAGGGCAATCTTGCAGGGCGCGTCCTGCTAAATCACTTACTCGCGTATACCCTGAACTTGACGCCTTACTAATTTGTATTTGCGCTTCTTTACGGTAATACTTCGCTATTTTGTTATCACTTTGAAGAATTATCTCATTTTCAGATTCAACCCAAGGGTACACCGTCCATTCTTGAATGGCATGGCTGCGGGGCGCTTTAAACTTTATATTTTGTGAGGCCACATTATTCTCCTAATAGTTTAGCTCTGTTAGTTGTCCACTGGTTAGCTATGGCTTGCCAAGCTTCTCGGCTGATCATGGTATTGCCCCAATCTTTTTCAGATATTGACTGGCACTGTTTTGCATAACGGTCAATAGCTTCCATAATAAACAATTGAGACAGCGGGCCATGGTTAGAGAATTCCATAAAATTCACTACTTGTTCTACGTTTGTACTGGGCATAAATTTCCCCTAGACTAAAAGTCGTTAATTTGAGTTGTTAATTTGTACTAAAGTTTACGGTTATAAAACCCGCTATTGTAGGCTTGCCACAAGTTCATCCAAGTTGATGAGTTATGCACCTGACTGTAATAACCGTACCTATGAGGCCCGCCACGGTTCCTATCTTGGATACCTTGGTTGAAGTATTTTGCACGTTCTCCACCTACATTAGTGGTTCGTCTAGTACTGCGCTGTAATTTTCTTTTTAATCTAATTCCCACGGGCAGGCTCCTCAGTAGCACGTAAATCTTTAACCTTTTTAGCCGCGAGTACCTGCTCAGCAGTTATCCATGACGACTTATTATTAATATTTACAGTTTTACTTGCGTATAAATAAGTTGCCCCTTCCTCTGTAGTACCTGAGTCAGTACGCAAGCATACATACATACTGGTATAGTCACCTGTATAGAACTCAGACATAAAGAAGTACTCAAGGGAGCCTGCTCTGTCCCATAATAGTGGGGGCAAGCACTCTAAAGCATCCCACCAACCCTGTTTGTCCGTAAGTTGCACAGGTTTAGCGTCAAATCGCTTACCTTGCTCTACCATAAACTCATCCCACGTAGAAAGCTTGAGTGTTTCTGAGTATCTATCAATGTTGTAGCCTAGTTTGTCAGCGTACACTTTCTCCACTTCGCTATCAGTCATACCTTCAGTAACAGCTACCCATCGCGGATTTTTCTTTAGGGCTTTAATAGTGTCCAACCTGTCCAAGCGTAACTTGTTAAGGGTTAGTTGGTAGGCTTCTAGCGCGTAAACTTTCTCTACTCTACCTATCATAGAATAGACTGAAATTTCACCTCGGTTTTCATAGGTGGTTACATATTCTGGCTGTGGTTTTGACATAATTTATATCCTTTTGGTAACTGGTTACTGAATTAGTTGTTTACGTACTTTTTCTAACGTAGTTTTTGGCAATACTACTAGCCCACTAGTACCTGTGAAGTACGAGCTAATAAAGTAGTGTGAACGGGTGAACAAAAATAAAACATTTGAATAAGTGTTTCTTAATGTCGCTGCATGGCTTTCACCTTCTTCACCATCGACAATACACAACTTATGTGGAGTGTTATCGCCACCTGTTAAGCCCATATTAGGCGTTTTAAGCGTGATTAATTCAGGATTGGCGTTAAGCCACTTAGCCACAGCTAGTGGTAAACTTTCGATGCGTATGCGCCCTCCAGTGTTAGCACGTTTGTTAATGGCCTTTACTAGGTTTACTTGTTCTTTTGTTAACGCTTGAGCGATTTCAGTAGCCATAATGGCGTCCTCTATTTAATTTATGCTAAGTTAATATTACTAGAAACTTTTGCCTGACTAACGGGAAGTATGTTATGTGTAGCATTTGGGCTGTACGAACGCTTATATTCCGCTATCCACAAATTCAAATCCTCATCATTATGAGCTTTCACAATTTCTTCCTGAACCATCCCCATAGGTGTGGTAAATACCACCAAATTTAACTGGGCTTGTGACAACGATTGTCTAGTAGACTTGTTACCTAGCTTATTTGTATGAAGTAATTTCATATGTTTTTCCTAGTCGTAGCACTCTTCGGTAATGTCATCCATAAACGGATTACTGTGGTGGTCACAGATAGACTCATCACCGTAGCCAACCAGTACGAGCATATTTCCGCGACTTTCGCCACCTTCATAGAAACAAAGTAGTGGGCTATCAGTGGCTTCAGCCGCTTCCACAATGGTATCAACATCACGGGAGCCTTCTAAATCAAAATGGTCTTCTGACTGATCCATTACGTTGATAGTAACTTTCGGGTTTTCTAGTGCTTTTTTAACGGCAATAATATAGTTATCCATATTATTCTCCTTTTGGTGGTGTGTTAATATCGCGCCATACTACGTCATACTTCGGTAAGACTTTAGACAGTGGCTGTATTGCTGAGTTATACCCATCAGATGAGTAAATAAAAAATACCCCATTGCCACCCATTAATAATAATGATTTAGGCGGCAGCTTAAACCGCTTACCTCGCAATGATTTATCTTCGTGGTCATACGGGTACATAATCTTAAATTTTGGCCTTGATGCCTTTAACTTGGCTACCATTAACTTCTCCTGCCTAATTTTTTGAGTGGGGTGATACTTACCTGTGTAAAAGTACCTAAGAAACTACCTGTTACGATTTCTATGCACATACCATTTCTACATATCGTAGTACCACTGATAGACTTCTTACCAAATACGGGACTTTCGACAGCAGCGCCTTTATCAAATTTCTCAGCTTCAATCGTTGCGAGTAATTCAAGTTTATGATTTCCGTTTAGTTCTGCCCGTAAGCTTCTTCTTTCTTTTATTGCCGCTATATATTTGTCGTACATAGTTACAACCCCATGAGTCTAAAGTTAATATTATTAAGTCTTAAGAATCCAAGTAGTTCTACGTCAATGATTGGCGCCACTAACTTTAAAACCTTACCTTTTAGTGTAAAGTGGTAGTCACCGACTACGTACGTATCGTGAATACTTTTTGCCTGCGCAATGTTTATGTCTTTTGTGTTAATTAATAATTTCATAATTTGCCTACTGCTTGTTTGGTAACTGGTTACTAAATTGTTATACGTACTCTAAATTTTCAGGTAATGCCGATTCTAGCCAATTCAAAATATAGGATTTTTGGCCTTTATCAATTTCATCACAATCACTTTTATCAATTAAATCTCCGACTATGATCATGACTTCACTTTTAACGTAGTCGTAGCTATCGCTTAAACACTCGTCCAAGTACAACTCTACACCGTTAATCTGTAGCCTTGCATAGATTGGCGCACTATAAATAAGCTTGGTGAAGTACTCTTCAAAATTAAACCCTCTTGGGAATTTGGTGTTTGTCGGAACTATCACCTCTACGTAATCGCCTTGAGAGTACCCACGAACTGCGACCACTTTAGACTTGGTATAATTATCAGGGTCTACTTGCCCACAGTTCGTAAATAACAAGGTACCCACACGGCTAAAACGCATGTTCAGTGCACTTGACCCATCAGTAGCCAAACGCTTAAAGTTCTCTGAAAACTCCGTCTGTGAACGGTCTTGGTCGTAATTAATAACGAGTGATAAGTTTACGCCTGAAGAGCTCATGTCAAAATTGTTCATAAGGTTATATCCTTTTGGTAACTGGTTACTAATTCGTACGTATGCCGTGAGCATCTAACAAGGCTATGATTTTTTCCGAGGCTGCCGCAAGATTATAGTTAGGGATACTCAACCTAAAATCTGGATTAGTATCTACAATGGTAACAAATTGAACATTCATTACGGTCATTAGCGCCTGAAGATACTCCTTTGTGTTAGCAGGATGAGGCGACGCACCTACAGCCTCTAACGCTTTGGTCACCTTTTTTACTACGCGGTTCATCAAGGCAATATCTTTTTTCAAGTACTCATTTACTTTGAAGTCGTTGATAATACCACTACTGCTAATACCTCCAACATCAAGCCCAATAGAGCGCTCATAAAAGCAGTAGGCAATATCTAATACCCTGTTACTATCGAACGTTGCCGACAATAAGTCACCACTGCTAGCCCAATCAGAATGGTTACGCTTAGATTCTTCTGAAGCGTTTTGTATATCCGCATTTACTATAATATTCGCAGAGGTTACACGCTGAAATAAAATACTGTCTTTGTTTACTCTTGCAATATATTGCATAATTTATATCCTTTTGGTAACTGGTTACTAAACTAAATTAATTCATTCGGGATTAAATATCCCTCGATAATTTCACCGTTAATTTCTTCAAAATATTTACTTGTCGTACCGCAAATAGTGCTACGGGTAAACTCCTCAGTAAATGGGAGCACAAATCCAGTGTCACCTCTTTCACGTACACTTCCGCTGAAACTTGCAGGCTTGTCAAATTCAGCCGTGACCAAAATACCGTCAGCCACCACGTCAAAACACACTTTAAACTTACCGTTATTCGTAGTGAACGCACACACCACACCACCACATCGCACCTTTTCCGCCATAAGCTGTTGTTTTAACTTAAGTTCTTCCACACATTCAACCGCTTTACCTATATAGTCCCGCGCGTCACTGCCGTCATAATTTTTATGAACTGCACTACAGAACTCAGCTAACGTATCAAAGAAACAACCCGCTGAAATGTAGTAATTACCTTGCATCATCACCGCAAATATCGTTCTGTCCCACTTACCACAATTTTCTCGATAAGCCGAAAATTTACCGTGGTCATCTGAATATACGTCAATACCTAAACATTCCGTGCTCAAACTATTAGGCAGCGCAACTATGGGAGTACCATCCATGTATATTGACCCGTTAACCGTCAAATTCTCAGGTAGCGTAGTTGTGTCGAGACAGTTGTGTATTATTAGGGTGCGTACCGTTAAGTTAGCAGGCAACGGCACAGCTCCAGTGCTACAGAAATTCAAACCACCTGAGATAGTAAAGCCTTCAGGTATCACAACCGTCTTAGGACGCTCATCATCATCATATTCCTTGGTAATATACAGCATGTTAGTTACCTCTAAACTTAACGGCAACTCTTCTATACTTGTCCCATTTAACCACAAACTCGTTGCCATTAAATTCTCAGGCAACTTCGTCAAACCTGACATAGTTATATTGAGCGTACCGTTAACCGTTAAGTTATCAGGCAACTCAGTAATACCCATAGCTCTCGTTATAGCTAACGACCTAGTTGTTATTGGCTTGCCCGACGTAATTTTATGGGTAAGCTCTTTAACAGGAATGTCTAACTCATATGCTAATTTTTCTATATTTTCTATATTCACAATTTATATCCTTTTGGTAACTGGTTACTAAACTAATTATTTACAAAATTATCATTCACTACGAAAAAGTAATAATCCGCTCCAAAGTCGTAATGAATGTCTATGCCCCACGAAGTGCTTACAAACCGAGAATGTGTGGGCAACTTCTCGACCGTTCGTGTCTCCCAATCTGAACAAATGCCCGACGCGTATTCTATTGCTTCAGACTCTTCTACTTCATTTAATGTGCAGTCATACATTATATGGCTCATGTTACCTCACTTATTGTTTAGTTAATTTGGTAACCAGTTACTAAATCGACGTCCTTGTCTTGCTAGTTAGGTTTAGTAACTGGTTACCAAACTGTCAGGTTTGGCGTGAGAGTTTAACCTCACTGTTAACGCATAATTTATACCTCTATATAAATGTTTAAAACGGCATTTCTCTACTTGAATACCTATTATAGCAAACCTAGTCCCTAATGTCAATAGGTTGGGGATTGGTGGTTTTGGTAATTAGGTTATGTATGTGTAGCAAATTGGTATGTAGTTGATAAATTGGTATGTAGTTGATTGTGGGCATGTTGTTGCATGGATTGATAGGGGGATGATAAGAATTGTCCCAAACGGTAGCAAAATTAGGACTTTTAAATTGTGGTAATTTTCGTTAATTTTTTACTATTCAATTATTATGCCAGTCCTTAATACCTAGCAGCTAGGGGAGTCACAAGTGGTTAAATAGTGTACTTTTGAAAAAGGTCGATTGGTAAGTATATGACGTAAATGGGTAGGTAGTTACCAATGCGGGCGCAGCCAGTAAAACCGTAGGCTGTAGACGATATTTATAGGTAAACTGAAATATCAGGATTCCCACCTTTTCAAATGTCGGTAAATTTAGGTAATTTTCTACACTGCAAAAACACACGTAGATGCGCTATTTTTACTGAGAATTTAGCTTTTCAAACAGATATTGCCAATTTTTAAATTACTACCTACGGTACTTTCAAGTTTTCAAACAGACATAAAAATCCTAAAACTATTCCAAAAAAGTCTAACACACCTAATTTTGATTTTAATTGTGACTTTAAATGGACTGAAATTTACCTAATTCAATCGCCACCTTGATGGATTTACCCGCTGACAGGTAAATTATTCTGGCAAAGCCGCGTAGGTATATTTTAAGTGAAATATTGGCCTGAAGGCTCACTGTTACGGTTAACTTAGGGAAATACTACCCATAAGAGATAGCGCACACAGTTTAGACCAAATTGGGTAATTTAAGGGTTATTTGGTAAGTTGTACCTGATTTAGTTGTTATATACGTCGCTGAGAGTTCGAGAGAGGCTCAGAATTGCGATATTGTAGGTAGGGTAATGCGTTGGTATAGGGTGTGCAGAGATTGTTGATTTTTGGAGCTGTGAGGGCGTTTGGTGAGTTGGTTGGGTGGGAGGCCTCGACAAGGATACTTTGAGATTTTGGGGCGGGTTTGGGATTTTCGGTAGGATTTGAGATTTTGGGATGGGTTGGGTGGTAGCTAGGTATGAATATTTGAGAATGTGATTTTTTGTGGGGTGTTTGATTGGGGTTAGGGTTTTGGCAAAACGTTAAAATTTATTTATGAATGCCTCCTACGCGAGACAAATTAAAAACTAACTTTTAAAAACCTGCCTGGCTACCTACCTAACTATATATATAACTAAATAACATTTTTATACCTATATACTTAATATTAGTACCTAACTAACTTAAAAGGTTTAAAATTGCATAAATATTCACAAAACACTTAAGAAAGTTGCACTGGGGTGTCTTTTTTAATCTCATTGTGAATATTTAACCACTTTATACGGGTATTTATACAGGCACTTTATTGACCGTAAAACGAACACTTCACACATATCCGCAGAAATATCCCCCCTAAATCCCATAAAATCTCAAATTTTAGACGCAAAAAAGCCGCGACGGTTTTGCCGTCGCGGCTTAAAATCAATTTGGTAACTAGTTACTAAACTTTCCTTATTATTAATAAAACAATTACGAGCGCTATACCAAAGAAATTTAAAAGAATGTCAGGCAATGCGGCAAAATTGTCATACCCGTTAACATGGTAAAATTGAACAACTTCAGCAGATAAGTATAAACCTACTAATGAAAACGTAATAAAACAAGCGATAAGAAAACAAGCGAGTACAAAATTAAACATAACAACCCCAAACCAACAACAAAAATAAAAACAGTTTAGTAACTAGTTACTAAACTGTTCACGCTATAAAACTAATGCTTTGCAGATTCCAATTTTAAGTCCCAATCTTTGTTAGCCATCTCACGCGCTTTTATAGTGCTTTCCCCGTCCGCTTTAGCTTTGTTAACGCGGTCGTTAACAAAGCGCGCTTTGTTAGCTTTAGCCGTTTGTTTTTTGTTAGCTCTTTCATTTTCAGCAGTTAACGCGCTCGTGATCATAGACTGCACAAACTTATCTTTCCCCGTTTTTGTCATTTGGTCTAATAGTGCCAATATTTGAGATGTAAGTTTTTCATCTGATTTATCAGCTTTTTTAGGTTGTTTTTTATTTTTATCTTGCTTTTTATCAAAGCTAAATTTCTGCTCTTTTTTGTCAAAAGTGAAAGAGCGATTAAAATTGTCTTTTGCTAACATAGCCTTAATTAAAGCCATCTCAGGCAATGGCGACTTGCTACCCACTGACAAGCTTTTTAAGCTACTTTTAACTTGTGCCGTGGTTTTGCCTTTAAAGTCCGCTTGTATAGCCGCATTATCATCAAATGACTTACAATCGAGCATCTCAGCATAAGTCTTAAATCCGTATTTTTTAGCGATAACTAAACGCTGCTTATTTAGCGTAGATAACAAGCTTTCATTTAATAGCTTTTTACCTTGTGTGTTAGCTAAAGCTTTAGTTAATACGTCTGTTAACTTGCCTTGCCCAGTTAACGCGCTTTTTATTGCACTTGTGATAGTAGTTGTTTTTAAGTCAGTTGTTTTATTAGTAGCTGTATTAGTAGTTGAAATAGTCATAAGTTTTTTATCCTAAAATTAAAGTTTTTATGCTAGATGAGAGCTATTCTCATATATGGTTAATAGTGGTATTTCTTGCCACTGATTAGAATGATAACGCGTATTATCCTTAATAGCAAGCATTTAGGGATAATTAAATATAAATCAGTTTAGTAACTAGTTACTAAACTGATTTATATTGCATATGTATTAGGGCGTATGGTTAACAGTCTATATAGCTATAGCGACACAAGCCTTAATATATAAGGCTTTTATTGTTAGTGGTTACTTACTTGCTACAAATAAGAATAGTTATCATATTGCTTGTAACTGTATGATATATAACACTATTAGTTTTATGAATGTAGGTATTCACGAAACACATCTATTTTCAGTCATACCCTAGCAAGGGTATCGGATAAAGTCTTAAAATAGAGGCGTATGGGGACGCTGAGAGGGGGCGCATTATTGCTAAAATTAGTAATATATTGTAGTAATTTAGTAACTAGTTACTATATTGATATAGTAATAATATGACTAGTAATGATAATAATAATGTTAGTTTGTTAGTGAATAGTATAGTAATTAATTGAACCCCCCCGCCCTCTTTTTAACTGTATAGCTGAAATAGTGATCCTATAGGCCCCTGTCGAAAATTTTGGTGCCGTGCGATTCTATGACTACATGACCGCTCCTATCTACATGCCTATCTACATGACCGCTACTGTCCCTGCCACCCGTAATTATCGTGTCCCTGCCAGTGCTGTAGGTTGAGTCAATAATCACGAATCGGGTTATGTCATTGTGTGTATGGAAGTTACTGGCTATTCCCACCACATAAATTACCTGCTAGACTTTGTTTTAATTGTTATTAGCGCACACACCAAGGGTTACCTGATATGGCATTAATTAAGAAACCTAGGCATAGTACTCAAGTTGTTGAGGATGCAAAGGAGATACCGTCTGAGTTTGCCCCTAGGGATGGCGACGTGGAGATTGTTACGGGCAAGGCTGAAAGTGCCCCTATTGAAAGTGATGAAAAAGTCGCGGAAGAATCCGTTACGGCAGCGTTTATCAAACCTACTTCAGAAGCCAAAATAAGTCATAATCCGCATGATATTCCTACGGAGTTTACCCTTAGAGATTTTGAGTCTGAGCAGTCACTTATCCGTCATAAGGTTAGTGAGGTGATTACGTTAGTGGAGTTGGGTGAGGTTGATTCTAAGTCTATATCGCGGTTATTGAAGGTATTGGAGATTCATCAAGACGTTGATTTTGATGAAGACTATGATATGCGTGATGAGCTTCAAACTATGATGAAGATGGTACGTGCGGTACGTTCTAGTATTTTGACTAGTGATAACCAGATAGCGAAGAATACGACGGTTACGGAAGTTAAGGCTGTATTAGATGCAAGTATGCGGTTGACGCAGTTACTTACGAAGTCGAACAAAGAGATTATTAACATGGATAGGATTAGGGCTGTTGAGGCGTCGTTTTTGGAAGTTATTAGTGAGATGCCTACGGAGATGCAGAAAGCGTATGTTGATACGTTAGAGCATAGAATGACGCTAATGAAGGAATTGAGTCAATTAGTGGATTAGTTGTTAGAATTCAATAAGTTACGTTAGACGATAACCTATTTATGTCGTCCTTGGTTGCAAGGGAATGCAATTAATTGATGAAGTAACCTCGGCAATTGGGACGCCACCAATTCGTCCCAATTGTCCTCAAATCAAAGTGTTTCCTCCCATCTCGTTCCTATGCTAAACTTCGGTAATATCGCTAATTACCTACGGACGCCACTATGAACTTATTACAGTACATCACTAACTATCCCGACAAGACACTTGCCGACGTCATTGCGTATGAGCACACAGTAGATACCCATCAAGTTGGCTCAGGGCAGGCTCGTGGTTTCTTCATTAACAATGATGCTGACCCAGAAGGTAGTTTCGCAGGTAATAAATTGTGGGCTGTTTTTAGTTACATTGCTCAAGACACTACCCACCCGTATTTTTCGTTAGGTAGTGGTATTGTCATTACGGCTAGTGATGCTCAATCATATTTAGGCATGGATGCTACTAAAGCAGATGGTATCGCAAACAGAGCAGGTATAGACGCGTTGGTTGACGGTAAGATTATGACGAGAGCAGTGGCTGACGCATTTATCGCTAAAACATTAAGTGTTAGCTACCCTTTTGCGCAGGTTACACAACCAGAATTCGATGCCGTTAAAGCGCTTATTGCTATTCAAAAGCAAGAGTGTGCTTATACAGCCGCCATGAGTTATGAAGTGGTTACAGCGACTCAAGGTCTAGATATTGATATTGAAACGGATATTGATTGTCATTTCGTTGCATACTTAATGGTTTGTCCTGAGAGCAAAGACCAAAATGATATTGCCAATTATTCACCCGTCAACGGTGATAGTCCTGTAACGACTCCGATTAAAACAGTTAACGGCAAAGCGACTATCGTATTAAGTAATCGCAAAGTACGCGCATTTAATAAAGTATTTATCAAGCCTAGCGCTGTCTGTAACTTTACGGCTACGACTAAAACTAACCGTGGGTAATTGCTATGAGCGAATTAACATTACCTAGTGAAGTACGTGAACTTGGTGAGGTGGCTAGAGATACTGCACTAGGCAGTTATTTAATGTTTGCCGCATTACCTAAAAGTTCAGACGGTTTACAGGTATATAATAAAGTAACTGGAGAGGCTCACAGTGTACCGAGTATTACCTATATAAACGATAGTATTCGTGGTGGCGGAAATATAGATTTATTAAGTATAGCGCCTAACATATATACAGAAGACTTTGCTTTTTTGGTAGACATAGATTTAGGTAATTTAGCTGCATCGGGTGGTGGGTTAAACCTTAATATATTTGATTTACTTTTTGCTCGCTCAGGTGACGGTGTTCGGGTCGGGTATAGGAATCACTATAACCCATCATACGGTGGTATTTATGGAGGCGCTACTTGGAATTATGTAGGCGCTACTTATCACAATAACGGAGTTTATAATACTAACACTGTAGCGCTAGTTTGGTGGTGCGTGGCTACAAAAACAATGACGATGTTTGTTGATGGTGTTCAGTTTGCGCAAAGAGTTTTTACCTCGTATAACTCAACACTTACAGGGTTCTATTTTAGACTGCCTTACACGTATTCAAGGGATACAACAAGCGCAATAAACTTAGCTGTGTACCTTAAAAAATCATCATCATTTACAGAACAAGAAATTACGCAATTAGCAACAAACCCTTATAGCTTATTTAAAACTGCGGAAGAAGACAAAACCTACTACGGTGTAAACTACCCTGAACTTACTGACGCAAACATAGTTGTAAACGGTATTGTTGGTGATACTACAGTGGAAATAACACTGACTCGCGATTTAGCAAATTCAGGTGGAACTGAATACTTATTTGATTCTAGATTATCAGGTGGTTTGCGTTATTACTCATCAAATGGTGGTGCATTTGATACAGGTAGTGGTATTAGCGGTAATCCGATGCTTAATGGGGTTGCTTCTGGCGGTACAGAAATAAGAGCAGCTAAGGCAGGGGATGTAATAACAGTAAACTTAAGCAACGTAAATGGCTCGATAACCATAGGGGCAAGAGAGACAGGAGCGTCTTCTCAACATGGCTTAGGCTTGTCGTTAATCAGGGTAATGGATGACAACGGTACTCATGTGTTTAGCCTAAATCAAACAACTGGCGATACTGTTGATAGTTTGACTAGTGGCTTACAATTAGTTCTAAGTGGCTTTGATGCTGATAAGTGGCAACCAGTTATACCAACAGAAGAATTTACGGTAGGTACAGCTTTTGATTATCCTGACACCAAAACAGCCGTCATTGCCAGAGAGGCAGTAGTGGGTATACAACGCTTGATATTACAGCAAGATGATGACCAAGCCGCTAGTAGGATAAACACTGCACAGGTAGATGGAAATATTACTGAAATAACCTCTAACTCACAATTTGATGGAAGACCTTCAAGCGTACCTACTATTACAAGCAGTAATGCAGGCGCAGTCCTGAGAACTGGAAGTAATGCTGCTAACTCAACGTTATTGATTAATAACGTAAATATAGTTAATACGGGTGTTGGTGTAGGGTTGGATTTAGACAGCCCTGATGGAGAACATGAAGTAAGGAGTATTTCATGCAGTTCCCCTAGCAGTGTTGCTGTTAGGTTAGAATTTAACGGAGCTATAAGAGATTCATTATTGTATAACTGTGATACTGGTGTAAGTGCACCAAGCATAGGAAACAAATACGCTTCTAATTGTAGTGTTGTAGGGGCTACTAACCGTGGCTTTAGAAACATCAAAACGAAAAACTGTATTGCTAATGGCGCTCCAAGTGACGCAGCGTTTAGTAGTTGCGAGGGTTCCCACAATATTAGTGAAGACTCCACAGCTAGTGCTATAGGTGTTGGGTCGATTGACTTTACTGGCGCATTTGTTAACAGTGCTGCGCTTGATTTTAGAATTAACCAAGCATGGGCTGATACTAACTTAGTTAGTCAGGGTTGGAACTCATCTGATATCGCTAGTTGGGCTTACTATGTAGCGGTAGGGCTTACTAGGCTGTCTAAGAACTATGCCGCTATGGTGTCGTTAACAGGGCGTATCTCTAAAGACCATGGAGTACTTGTAGACTTATTGTCACGAGAGTCAAAAACTTTTTCTGTATTGGCTTCGTTATTACAGACAGGTTCAGTATCTAAAAATTTCGTTATTTTACTTTCCACTGTAGAAAAGCGCACTGAACAGTATGCGGCAATGATCTCTACCATGCAGCGTATTGGCAAGAGCCACCAGTTTAGTAGTTCATTGGCCCAAAAAGTGTCGAAAACTTACGATACGTTAGTGACAACATTAGCACGTCTAGCTAAAGGCCAAATATTTGAAATTACCGCGCTTGAGCGAGTAGTTAAAGATTATCAGGCCAACATCTCTGCGCTAATGTCTGAATCGGTAGCGTATGGGCTGAAGTTAAACGCTAATGAGCGAGTATCTCTTGACCACGAACTAAGACTTAATACGCTATATAGAGAGTCGTTAGCTTGTGAATTTAATATGACATTACTACAGCGTGAGTTTATATCTTACGACGTACTATCGACGTTGTACGGGCGTGTATCCCATGATCATACGCTTAACGTGACGACGTTGTACCGAGGCAGTAAAAGTTTTATTGTGTTACACGATTTCCTTTCGGCTAATAGCGCGGTCAAGTCGTTTACTATCATGCTTAGCTTAAAGCAACGTATGGAGAAGGAATTTTCTTCGCAAATGACGCTACTTAACCGTGCGTTTAAAGACCATGAGTTTGTGGCTACTGCGTTACAAAAAGAAGTAAAAGATTTTGATGTAGTCTCTAATTTACTCACTAGAGTTGCTAAAGATTATGCCGCTATAATACAGGCTAACCATAAGCAGTCTAAAGATTATACGATATCTCTTAGTTCCATATCGCGCGTAGGTAAAATATATGATATCGTGTTTACACTTGAAGGTGACGGCTTAGGTCTTACCCCATCACATTACGTTTTAGGTGTTGGCGGAGTATTAGATTTTACAAAAGAAAGTGGGAATGTACTTTCTTACAGTGAAAAGCCAATAACAATTTTATTTGATTAGTAGGAGCTAGTGATGGCTATAGAAGTTACAGACATGAAAATTTACAAGAGCGCTAACAATGGTTTAGGTGGCGCGATAAACTTAGCTGATGAATCTGTTAGTGGGGTATCTAACAACTTATTCAATACGTTTAGTGGTGCCGAAACTGCACTAGGTGGCGATTTCTTTTGTTGTCTATACATCAAAAACGAACATGCTACATTAACGGCACAAGCGGTTGAGTTTTACATTAACAGCGAAACTGCCCATGCAGGTTTGAATGTATCGTTAGCATTAGGTGCGTCAGGAATTAACGTTCAAGAGCCTACAATTAATGACGAAAATGAAGCGCCTGCAGGGGTAACATTTGAAGATACTGACACAACCTCATCGGGTGATTCTGTTGCCGACGTTGTTGTTAGTTTACCTGACATACCTAAAGACCAGTTCCAAGCTGTTTGGGTACGTATTACTATTGATGCAGGCACGTCAGCAGTAACGGATTATGCGGCAAACACTAAAATAGATTTCGACACTGAGGCTTAATGCTGTTATGAATATACCGTTTGAGATATTCCAAGGTGATAGCACTCCCATCGTGTATGTTCGCCCTAATATAGCTGATATTACTCAGCAAATATCGGGCGATTGGAAGTGTAAAGTTGCGTTAATAGGGCCCGATGGAACTGTCTACGTACAACCTAGAACCTCGACGGTAAAGACACAGGACAATTTGCACTTTGCGGTGCAACTTTCTCCTGCAGAAACAGACAGTGTAAATGTGTCGTCATTACCTATAAAGTGTAAGTGGGTGGTGCAACTTGAAAACGCTATGCTTTCCCCTCCGTACTCACAAGAACGACAAATAGTCGTCATTGTGAGTAAGAAAGGAATTGCTTAACCTAGGCCAAGTGCCCCAACTAATTTACCTACTTTCTTATTTGTACCTTGTGTAGAGAAAGAGCCTACAGCGACAGGTGGTGGTGGAACTGCCCCACCTGACGTAATACTATCACCTAACGCTCTGCAGGCTATGTTTAGATATGAGATTGCATGAGCGTAATGATCAGGGCCATTTTTAACAAACCACTCTACAGTTTCCCCTTCACTATCCTTTTTATTTAACTTTTTAGTATTTTTAAGGTTAAGCTTTACTTCGTCTATTTCGCGTTTTACAGCGGTACTTGTATTAGCGTTAGGGTAAACTACCTCATTGCTGTTGTGCATTTTAAGGTAGTCGGTTAATACCCCTGTTCGATACGCTGAGACAATATGTTCTTCTTCGTTAATTGTAATATTTGACAACTTTCTAGCGGGCTTGCTTTTAGTATATTCACAGGCAAGGACTATTCTACTAGGTAACTTTCTGGCAACGTATTGCGCAGTGGTAAAATCTGGCATTGCATCAATTACAATAGATTTAGCTGAAAAGGCTTTAGCTAAATCCACAATACGCTCTCCAAGTGTTTTAGCTTTACTTGACTTGAATCTCTCTAGGTATACTACATGTAATTCAGTACCTAAACGCTTCCCTACAGTAATATTAGCCGTCCTACCTACATCAACCCCAATACAGTAACCTCTGCCTGCACCAACTTCTAGATGATCCATCCAACGCGAATATTTGCCACACGTAAATGGCGCTAACATAAATGAATTGTTTTTGTCGGTATACGGTATACCGATAATAAAATTATAGAAGTTGGCTATATTGTTTGAGAAGCTCGGCATAGCCACAAGTAACGACGGGATAGTATTCACTTTAGGTAAATCCCATGGGTATACTTGTCGACCTGAAATATTTGAGCTAGGATTTTTGGCTACCCATTTACGTCTGGTTGGGTCACACATATCTTTCCAAATATTGTGAATTACCCCATTCTCTAAACAGTGTGGGCACCGCATATGCGACCCTGCCACGTCATAAATGCCCGCAGTAATATCTTCAGGTTGCAGGTCAATAAGTTTTCTAGGTTTCCCGTCATGGTCTAAGGTGTCTGTATACCCACCTAAAAATACATCACGGAAATAATCGGGAGTGTACCAAGTAGAACAACTGCTGCAATGCACATCATAATATTTTTGGTCTGACAGTTTGAATTTTGCGTTGATTCCGTAATCGTCTACAGTAGGGGTAGAGAAGTAAAGCATTACACCTTTTCGGTCGTACTCATCTGCTGCGGCATGTTTAAGTCGAGACTCATACATGTCAACCACTTCAGGCTTACAGAAATCTAGCTCATCAATAAATATGTGTGAAGCGGGTACGGATATTGCGCCAGTAGCTGCGCCTGAAGTACCACCTAAATGTAAGAACGACGAACCTAACCCGATAACTTCAGTACCTTTAGCGTTTTTATTTAACGCACTTTTCAGCATTGGGGAGGTTTCTATTGTGGGGTGTAATTCTGTTTTAGCAAACTTACCAACCCACTTACTCGTAGGGCCAACGTACATTACGTTTTTTGCCTTAGATATCATAGTGATAGCAAGCGCTTTACGTTTAGACACGTTAGTTAAGCCGACCTGAGAACACTTCTGAACTACCTGCCTAGCGCAGGTGTCATTTACGATATCTATCTGCATTTCATGTGCAGCAAATGACCACCAAGTGTCAGCATCTAATTTCGTGTAGTCGCAAAGCCAACTGGACAAGTTGCCTAGAGCTGTTGTACTATCTACGGAAAGACGTAAACGGTCAATAATAGTCTTGGAAAAGTCAATTAGTTCAATGGTCATCTAATGCAGAATACTTGAGTGTGAATAAGGTAGTACCCTACACGTAAGTATACTAATAATCAATATATTGGGCACACCTACATGGCGAAGAATACTAAAAATAACCAGAATAAGAGTGCTGTAGGTAAAGCGGTGACGCTGCCTAAAGCTTTACCTAAAAAGGCTCGTAGCGCTACTCCCTCGTCAGGGACGGATAAAGGTCAAGCTTTACGACGTGAAAGCAAAACTACAATTGTCAACTCTATTACTGATGTTCGTAACGCCTCTACAGATATTCAAGGTATACGCGCACTCATAAAAGATGAAGGGGTTACCTCGACTTCGGTCAGGACTGCTGCATCTATAGCGAATACCAAGTTTAAAATAACTGCATACGACACTAATACGAATATGTTTAATGCCGAAGCTACCCAAATTTTAGGCGGAATACGCGCGTCAATGGACACCCTTAGTGACTACACTAAAAAGTATGCGGATAAGCCCACAATTAGGCAGTTTATCGAATCGTCGATACTTGAGTTACAAACAACGTCGGGTATCGGGTGCGAATTGGTATTGAACGACTTGAGGTTGCCTGAGTCGTTACAGTTGGTATCTTATGAACAGATAGAGTTCAAGTCTAATGGCAGTGGCGGCAGATACCCTGTACAGAAAGTTCGTGGTAGTGATGACGTAGATTTAAACGTAGCAAATTTTTGGGTAGGGGAGATAAACCGTGATCCTACACAGGCGTATTCGACTCCTATGTTACGTCCTGCATTGAACGTGTCTATAACTAACCATGAGTTTATTGAGGACATGCGCAGGGCTGTTAGTGTTACAGGCCATAGCCGTTTAGTAGTAACTCTAGATTCAGAAAAGGTAACTAAAACAGCCCCAGAAGAAGTACAGGAAGACCCTATAAAACTTATAGAATATTTAACTTCGGTTCAAGGCTCTATGGTGGATTCTTTAAGCGGACTTTCTCCTGAAGATTCTATAGTGGTTTACGATAACGTAGACGTAGATGTTGCTGATATCGGTGGAAACAAAGCTGATTACGTTCCGCTAATGAAATCGTTAAACAACCTACAGTCCACAGCATTACAAACACCGTCATCGGTGTTAGGGCTTCGTTCTGAAGGCTCACAATCACTTTCAAATATAGAAGCGCTAACATATTTAAAAATGTTAGAGTCTTTACGTGGGCCTATTACTGATGTACTTTCAAGAGCATTCACTTTAGCTGTTAGACTTTATGGTTTAGATGTATATGCTAAGGTAGAGTTTGACCCAATAGATTTACGACCTGAAAATGAACTTGAAGCTTACAGGACAATGAGAAATGATAGGTATTTAAAAAACCTATCATTAGGTATTTGGACTCAGCAGCAGTATTGTCATATGTCAGGACAGCCTTACAGGCCTGACATGCCTGATTTATCAGGTACTATGTTCCATGAAGGTTTTAAAAGTAATAAAGGTAACGACGACTCCCAACTAGATAATTCTGGTGGGGCGGAAAGAACACTAAACTCAAACACCCCTAAAAAGGGTGGTGGTGAATCACAGTAAGGAATTGGTATGTTATCAATTTGGTTAGGAAATAGAGAATCACAACGACCTGCGATAGAAATGCAAAAAGCGGTTAGTGACGGTAAGCTCATAGAATTAATGGCTAGTAGTGACAAGGCCATGGCACTAAGTATGCGCTCTGCAGAAGATGACGACTACCGCATAGGTACAGAGTTGTTGCAGGTTAGGTCAGGTGTTGGCGTTATCAGTGTTAAAGGATCTCTTGTTGCAGAGTACAAATGGTATAACTACTTATTTGGTGTAGTGTCTTATGAAGAAATTCGTGACGCGCTCAATTTAGCTGCGGAAGACAGCAACATAAAAAGCATCTTATTGGATGTAGATTCTTCAGGTGGCACGGTTACTTACTTAGATGAAACTTCAGAATATATTAAGAAAATTGATGCACATGTGAAACCTGTATATGGTCACACAACTTCCCATTGTCATTCTGCAGGGTATTGGTTATTGGCCTGTGCGCGTAAAATAAGCTCAGCTAAAATGGCATCTGTTGGATCTATTGGCGTGATAATGACTTTAGTTAATTACAGCAAAGCTTATGAAGATGCAGGTGTAGAGTTTAAATATATACGTTCAGGTAAATTTAAGGCGCTAGGCCAACGAGGTGAAAAATTAACTGAAGAAGATGAAGCCACTTACTTAGACATGGTTATGCAGTTACATAAGTTCTTTGAAGACCATGTACTTGCGGGACGCCCAACATTAGCCGCTCAAAATAAATCTGAATGGAACGAAGGAAAAACCTTTTTTGCTAAACAATCCTTAGACATAGGGTTAATTGACGAGATAAATACATTTGACGGGCATATAAGTAAACTGTACGATACAAGCTATATTACATTTGACAGTAACATGTCAGAAGAAACAATCAAATTAGTTGGGGATACTGCAATGAAATTGAAATTATTGTCACCTTCACAAGCTGCAAAATTTGCAAGCGGTGTACCGATAGATAGTTTAGGACTATCTACAGAAGATTTAGAAAAAGTTAAAACACAAATGGCAGCTACAAACGCGTCGGACGACGACAGTGGTGATGAAGCCACTACAAACGATGAAGTTACAGAAGCTGCTACAGGTGATGAAGATACTACAAACGATGAAGAAGCCCCTACGGTATCTGCCTCTGATGTAGACAAGATAATTGAATTATCTTCAAAACTAGCTACTACAGAAATTAATTTAGCTGCAGCTACTAAGTCAGTAGAGGCTTTGACGAATGAAAACGAAGCTTTTACAACCATGCAAACTACATTAGTTGATATTGTTGCTGAAGCGACTGGTCGCTTCCAAGTAGCTTTAGGTAAGTCAGCCTCTGACTTCAGTGGCGTGTCTGCAGAAAGTATTGTTGCACAGTATTCTGAAGCGAAGGAATCTCTGTACTCGGTTATGCCGTCAGGGAAACAGTCGCTTCAGACTGTTAACGATAGAAGCGATGAGGACAATACAAGTCTTCAGCAAAAAGAAAACCCAATTATGAAAATAAAAAATTAGGAGAGGTACAATGGCGCAATTTAAACGTACGCTTGTAGCTGAAGACGGCATCGCTAAGATTCGTACAGAAGCTTTAGGTAATAATACAAAACAGTTTGGTACTGCAGATGTAGGGGTAATTGTTACGCTTGCACAGGCATCGTGTGTACAATGTAGTGCAGACGAGGAAATCTATGGTCAAGTTCATGCTGTTGAAGCAGGTACTATCAACGATGGGTTTTCGTATGGTTCGGTAAAACAGTCACATCGTATTGAAGCTGTAGTTGGTGCAAATCAGGCAGGTTCAATGGCTGTAGGCGATTTAGTTGTAGCCGATACTCAGTTAGCTTTAGGTTTAGGCCACTTAGGTAAAGTTAAAACTGGTACACCTTCAATCCACAAATGGCAATGTATCGCAGTAACCTCTACAGGTGCTGTTGGTGAAGTTGTCTTACTAGAAAAAGCGTAAGGAGCTAAGTACAATGGATAATATTAAATCACAGTTTAGTTATATGGCTACTACGCCAGAAGGGCCTAAACGTAAAACAGTTGACGTTGAGCTTAGTGAGTATCAAGCTGCTGCAAATGCTAATATGAGTTTTAAGCAGCATATCAATGCTAAATGCTCTGATGCAGATCCTGCATACGGCAGTGCGTTTAATCAGGCAGTGCAAGCTATGGGTTGTTACAACCGTGTACATGGTCAAGCTCAAGGGCTTATTTCCCCAACGCTTAAGCAAGTATATACAGGCATGGAAGCAGGTGCTGCAGTAAGTAACGTACAAATGGGTACAATTACTGCCCCAGACGGTTCAAATAACACGCCTGCAGGTCGTATTTTCTATCCTGAGATTGTTATGGATATGATGCGAGACTCGTTATTACGTGATAACTCTGATATTGAAGACGGTTTCAATAACATGATCGCTATCACCGACAACGTGGCAGGTGCACTTTATACTCAGCCTAAAATCGACGTTACTAGTAACGAAGGTATTGCAGCACAACCTATTGCTCAGGGTGCTGATCCTGCGGTAATGATTAACATTACTACTAGTCAGGTTAGCCGAGCAATTCCAACCAAGTCAATTGGTTTACAAATCACTGACCAAGCTTCACAGTTTGCTACAGTAGACTTAGTTGCTACAGCTATTCAGGCGCAGTCTCGTGGTGAGCGTATCCGTATGGTCGAAGGTGATATTAATAATATTATCAACGGTGATTCTGATGCAGGTTTCTCAGGTTTGTCAGGCCAAACTATGCAGAGCTATGACGCTGACATTACTCAAGCAGGTACTGTTACGCATAAAGCGTTCTTAAAAATGTTACATGCGGACTATCAAAAGTTATCTATTGATAGTGCAATCATGGATATTGATACTTACTTGGCGTTTGAAGCTCGTACAGGTCGCCCTACTGTAGACAAAGATCGTGGTGCAGATGAGCGTTTAAATATGAAGTTCCGCCCTATTAATTTCTCTTTACAGGACTTAAACATCCTAATCGTAGATAAAGAAATTATCGGTGCGAATACTGCGTTATTTTTAGATAGCCGATTCGCTATGCGTAAAGTTGTTGACGTAACTGCTCAGTACGAAGCTATTCAAGCTTTTGTAATGCGTAGAATGAGCCAAATGCGCTTTGATTACGG
The DNA here is from genome assembly GCA_036873875.1 of Laminaria ephemera. Classification (NCBI taxonomy): domain Eukaryota; class Phaeophyceae; order Laminariales; family Laminariaceae; genus Laminaria; species Laminaria ephemera. Next base: position 79,689 of record JAYJMJ010294322.1, read on the forward strand.
TCAACACGTTACACGACTATATGATGATGCGTTCAAGCTTATGACGCTTACTGTATAGTTCTCAGGCTTACTCGTAACGTTTGGTGTGAGCGTAACGAAGTAGGGAGAGGGTCTAGGGTTTCCCTAGACCCTTTTTTTATGTATTATATAACGAGATTCACACTAACAACTTAGAAGGTTACCCTTATGTCTAATAGCCCACGTACTGATTTAGAAGCGGAAATTGCAGCATTAAAAAAGTCTAGAGAGTCACTTACAGGCCAAAATAAGGCTAAAGCAACGCAAAAAATAAAACTGTTAACAGCCAATTTAAACACGTTAATAGCGGAAGAAAATGAAGCTAGTACTGATACTGATACGGCTACTGATACTGAAGTTGAAACTGATACGGCTACTGATACTGAAGTTGAAACTGATACGGCTACTGATACTGAAGTTGAAACTGATACGGCTACTGATACTGAAGTTGAAACT
>JAYJMJ010294323.1:0-26710 GCA_036873875.1 Laminaria ephemera
GGGCCTTGTCTCAGTCCCAGTGTGATTGATCGTCCTATCAGACCAACTAAGCATCATCGGCTTGGTAAGCTTTATCTCACCAACTACCTAATACTGAACCTAATCATCTTCAACCGGCAGACCTTTCTATACTTATCCGGTATTCTCCTGTTATCTTCTCCCCTGGGGGATGGGATTATCCCGAAGTTGAAGCCAGATATTAGTCTATTACTCACCCGTACGCTATGGTTTTAACCATTCAACTCGCATGTATTCAAGCAGGCTTATAGCCTTCACTCTGAGCCAGGATCAAACTCATTCTTTTTAATACCACATTTACATATTACTATGGGATAGTGGGTTTTTATTGTAATTATCTTTAGCATAATGTATAAACATTTAACTAAAACACAAAATTTCTTAATATACCTTTATAAAATACCACTTACTATAAAAATAATAAATTACCTCTCTCTAATACTGTAGGTAGTAGTATTCCAAAACCTTAATTTTTTGTGCACCTCACACAACTTTTTTATTCTAATTATTACAAAAACTTTGTAAACTTCCCAATAAACAAAGATATCTCAGTTTGTTCTTTAGGGCGTTTACCTGTCCATACTGGGTGATTATTCAAGTCCAAGTTTTTATAATTTAATTCTTTTGAGGAAGAGTAACTAGGCAAAATTAAAAAATTAAAACTACCATCTGACGCTACACTACCGAATGTTTTTTTTTTTATTCTAAATTTCATATGATTTAGGATAAGGTGGGATTTGAACCCACGGTAGCTTTAACTACGTCAGTTTTCAAAACTGATGCCATAAACCACTCGACCACTTATCCAACACCACCTTAAAATACTTTATCTATTAATGGAATACAAAATAGAAACAAATAAAATTAAATTTAGTTTTTAAGCTTTAATATTATTTTCCTCTAAAACAACCTTAAATTTAACTCCATTTAAATATCTCAAAATATCTAGAAAAGCTAATATCTTTGCTGAACTTCTAGACTTAATAGTAAAATAACTTCGATACTCCCATCTTTCAAACTGATCTTTAGCAGTTTTATTACCTAAAGGAGAACGAAGTAAAGTAAAACGCTTTATTCTTGTAGGCAGCCCTGTGGGAGATATAGATAAAGGTAACAAAAGTGACAAAGAGTTTAAACTTTTTGTATCAGTCGATACAGACCAAACTTTACATATATATGTAATACTTTTTTTATACTGCGTCATATAATTAACTACGTGCTTAATAAAGAACCCAAAAATAATTATATATTTTTCAATCTAATTCGAAAAAGACGGGACTTGAACCCGCGACCACTGGTATGACAAACCAGCACTCTACCAACTGAGTTACTTTTTCTTTTTGGAGGTGGTAGGATTCGAACCCACGCTACATTAACAATGTAGATTGATTTAGCAAACCAAGGCTTTCAACCACTCAGCAACACCTCCAAAAGCTACCTTTCAGGGGTTTAATATTAAGTTACTCTTTACTATTACTAACTTCATAACGAAAGTCTAAATTTTTATAACTCAGCTTACAAAAGTTTTTAATTTTTATTATCGAGAATCAACTGTTATTTTTAAATGCTTGATTCTAGATTTCAAACTAAACGCTAAAGAAGGCAATATAAAACGTACAATTACCAAATAAAAATTAAAAACTATTAGAATTAACCAGAAAACCTGATTAAAAAAAGTCATTGTATCAAATTGAGGCATATATATATAAATTAAAGTTTTTAAAAGTCACCTAAAACAACAACAAATTATCCTTCTTAATAATAAAGGTATGATTATTACAGAACCTTAGTTTTATGTGCACTTAGCCCATGTCTAATTCTTGTACGTAAAAATGTTCTAACAATATTACCAACACGCTTTACGAAAACCAGAAAAAGAACCTTTTGACACTAAACGTCTAAATTGAAGACGGGATAACTTATAATAACTTATAACCGATCTTGATCTATTGGTATCAATACAATGATTATGAACCCTACTTAGGCTACTTTGCCTAGGTAATTTAGATTTTTCTAATTGAGCCCACCATCGTAAAGAAACCTCTAAATTTTGATTTGTTGATACGGCTTGCAACGCTTTACGACGAGACTCATATAAAGCAAACAATTTACGACGTTTATAATCCATACCTCTCATTCCCAATCTAAACTACCAATTTGCCAGGCATAGACAAATCCAATAACTAACTCAAAAAGAAAATCCATCATAGACCAATAACCAATTGACGGCAATTCACTCAACGAAACTGCCCATGGAAAAAGAAAAACAGTTTCAATATCGAATAAAAGAAATAAAATAGCCACTAAATAAAAACGTACATCGAAAGCATTACGAGCATCTTCATAAGGATCAAACCCACATTCATACGATGATAATTTTTCACTATCTGCTTCTGAAAAAGCTAATGTGTAAGAAGCACCAAAAATAAGAGATGCTAAAATAAAACTAAATCCTAAAAAAATTAACACGGGATAATATTCCTTTAAAAAAAACATAATATTATGAAATTAAATATGGGTTATACCAACAAACAGGACATAATTCAATAACTCCACCTGAGGTTTCACTTTTTAACACACTTTCTTTAAACATCCCAATCTCAGAATGCCCCCCCCTATTAGAAGTTCCTAAAGCATCATTTCCTCCAATCTGATGGGTATATCTTACACAACGTGTACAAACAATACATCTACGTAATACTGTTTTTATCAACCCTCCCCAAAAGGTATCACCCAAGGAATTTTTAAAAAACAAAAATCTACCCCTGTCCGATCCAAAATTAAAGCTTTGTTCCTGAAGTTCACATTCCCCCCCTTGATCACAAACAGGACAATCTAAAGGATGATGCAGAAGTATCAGTTCCATAACAGACTCTTGAGCCTTACGTACCAATGCCGTATTTGTAAAAATTCTTAAGTTGGGTAAAAAGGGTAACGCACATGATGCTTGTGGTTTAGGTGAATTACTCACTTCTACAAGACACATTCGACAATTCCCTGCTATAAAAAGTTTATCATGATAACAAAATCGCGGTATGTTTGCACCGGCAGCTTGACAAGCCTGTATAACCGTAGAACCTTTCTTTACCCAAACAAGAAGCTCATTAATTGATATATTAAGCATAATTAAGGTAAAACTTCTAAATCACACGGATTATTAGGCTTAAGTACTGGTTTTTCTTTTATAGAGAAAACAGCATTTTTAGATTCACGACCTAACTGCCGGTATAAAGATTCGGGACAATTTTTTTGTAATGTTAAACTAATGGCTCCTACCATAGCAATTAAAAGAATAATTCCCGCTATGATCAATAAAATTGCATGTGTTGAATATAAAAGATAGCTAGGATCATTTAATGCACATGAAGAATCGAATTCTATAAACCACATTTTATTTAACCCATAAGATTCCTCTACATTTTCTTTATGTAATAATAAATATAAAAAATCTGTTAACCCCTCTGAGTCACATAACTGATGCCACATTTCAATCCTTTCATCCATAAAATCCTTAAAGGTTTTTTTAACCTCTTTAGCAGATGGTTCAGGCTCACCTTTTCTTTTTCTTTTACTACGTTCTTGGAATCTTTTTAAATTATCATTAACCGTTTTATTAACAATCACTGGATGAAATATTTTTTTTATTTCTTCCTCATACGATATTAAACTAAAAGAAACCAATGAACTCATATAAGCTGTTGACAACAGACTCATTAATTTTTGTAAATCTTTACTATATATTGCAGATATTAAAAATAAAATTAAAAGTAAAGACCCCATATATAATAGACGCTTTTTTTTTGCAGACCATGGACTTTCAATAGCTTTTACATCTAACATCATAACAACAAATAATACTAATACTGCTATAGCACCGGCGTAAACCAACAGAAAAAGTAAAGCCATAAACTCTAAACCCAATAAAAACGAAATTGCAGAACCCAAAAAAAAGAGTAATACCAGATAAAGGCCACTATATACGGGATTTTGTGTACTAGTAACCTTAACTCCCAAGGTACCCCCAAGAGTTGCAATAAGAATAAAAATTATAGGATCGACCATAATACAATAAAAATTAGCAATGCTAAAACACGAGCAAATTGAAAACCATACACAAAACATATCCCAAATAAAAAGTTACTCCAACCTAAAATTACTAAATAATGATATAAATAACCTGAATGCCACAACCGAGATTTATTTACTTGGTCACTAAGTACGTTTGATAAACCAAAAGGTCCTAAACTTTCAATAAGACCTCTATCTATAGACTTATACGTAAAATGGTAACCAAAATCCAATACATTTTGGGTTATAATCTCATTATAAACTTTATCAAATAACCACTTACGGTTTAGAAAAGTATAAAATTTTCGACCTAAAATTGAAGTTTTCCATAAAAATAAATTATAATTATACCTTTTGTATAAAACAAATGAAACCAACCCCCCAATAATACTACAACAAAGAGGAAAAATTTTTATGTCAGTTGACATAAATTCTGCATCAATAATACTTAAATTAACAGGCATACAAAATAAAGCATTTCCCCAAAAATCTGTACCTAAACCAATAAAAAGGTCACGTCCTAAATAACCAATGAACATACTAGGCAACGCTAATATACCTAAAACTAAACCCATTGACCACCCACCTTCTGAAGCGGTAAGTAATAATGACCTACTACCATTTGGTTCTGCTAAAAAACATAAAGCTAAAAGCCGTATAGAATAAAAAGCAGTACAAAAAGCCGCCAAACTACCTAACCAATAAGCAAAATGAGATGCATTAGAATATGTTGCATAACCTACCTCAAGTATAACGTCTTTAGAGTAAAATCCTGTTAAAAAGGGCATACCCATAAGAGATAACGAACCAATTACCATCATTGTATATGTAAAAGGTAATAAACGACGTAACCCTCCCATTTTACGCATATCCTGCTCATCTCCAACAGCATGAATTACAGAACCTGCCCCAAGAAAAAGAAGAGCTTTAAAAAACGCGTGGTTTCCTAAATGAAATACCGCCACAGAATAATTTGAAAGACCGCAAGCAAAAACCATATAACCTAATTGACTACACGTAGAATAAGCAATAACCCTCTTTAAATCATTTTGAACTAAAGCTGTTGTAGCTGCAAAAAACGCTGTCATACCACCAACTATGCTTATAACAGTAAGTGCCTTAGGACAATATTCTAATAAAGGAGAACAACGTGCAAGTAAAAAAACACCAGCTGTAACCATTGTAGCTGCATGAATAAGAGCTGAAACAGGGGTAGGACCTTCCATAGCATCAGGCAACCAAGTATGTAACCCTAACTGGGCAGATTTCCCTACTGCGCCTACGAACAATAAAATTCCTATAAGGTTAAGGGCACCAAACTCAATATTAAAAAAAGTTAAACTAAACGATGATAACTGTGGAGCCAAAGCAAAAACAGTAGCATAATCAACTGCACCAAAGCAAATAAAAATACCAAAAATACCTAAAGCTAATCCAAAATCACCAACTCTATTTACTAACATAGCTTTAATTGCAGCCTTATTAGCTTGAATACGAGTAAACCAAAAATTAATTAATAAATAAGAGCAAAGACCAACTCCTTCCCAACCTACGAACATTTGGACAAAATTATCTGCTGTCACCAATATCAACATAAAAAATGTAAATAATGACAAGTAACTCATAAAACGAGGTAAATGAGGATCCCCCCCCATATACTCTGTAGCATATAAATGTACAAGAGTTGAAATAAAAGTAACTACGATAAGCATAACGACAGTTAAACTGTCAAAGCAAAAAGCCCAATCAACATGGAAAGAATCAGACTCTAACCAAGGCATTAAATAAAGATAAGTAGAACTTCCACCTAAACCTACCTCATAAAAAGCGAAACTACTTAAAAAAAAACTAAGGCCAATACAAGATATAGTCACTAAACCAGCACCGCGGCCTCCAAGGAAACGTCCAAAAAATCCTGCAACAAGAGAACCAAGTAGGGGTAGAAAAACTATGTTTAAATACATCTTAGTCCTTTACGGGACTTGAACCCGTACCTTTACCATAACTGGCACTATCCTTCTAGATATTAAACTAAGCATTAGACTAAAAGAACTTTTTCACTACTATAATTTATAACCACAAATCAACCCACACCAAATTTGAAACTGTTGCATGCATTGCAGAAAAGAATAAATTAGGATAAATCCCCATAAAAAGAGTACCTAGAATAAGAGGTAAAAAAATAATAAATTCACGTAAACTTAAATCAAGCCCAATCATTTTAATATTACCATAAGCGATACGATTAAACAACCAAAGAGAATATCCACCACCTAAAATCATTGAAGTTGCTGCAAAAAAACAAGATGTACTATTGGCCTCAAAAGCGGAAACTAATAAAAGAAATTCACCTATAAAACTTGATGTCCCGGGTAAACCTAAATTAGCCATAGTAAAAAAAAGAAAAATAATTATAAAAATTGGCATGGTATGGGTAAGTCCCCCATAATATTTAACGACTCGACTGTGCCAACGATCATATAACACTCCAATAATAAGAAAAAGTGCTGAAGATACAAAACCATGACTTAAGCTTTGTAAAATCGCAGCCTCAACTCCAATTACCGTCCCTGTAAACAAACCTATCATTACTAAATTCATATGGGCTACTGAAGTGTAAGCAATCAAACGTTTTAAATCTGTCTGACGTATAGCTGTCAATGAAGTATATACGACACCAAGTAAACTAAGACTGAAAATAAAAGGTGTAAAATATACAGAGGCTAACGGGAAAAGACCTAAAGAAAAACGTAAAAACCCGTAAGATCCTAATTTCAGTAAAATGCCAGCTAAAATTACTGAACCAGCTGTAGGGGCTTCTACGTGAGCTTCAGGAAGCCAAATATGTATTGGCAGCATGGGAACCTTAGAAGCAAATGACGCAAAAAAAGCAAGCCATAACCATTTTTGATCATACGTCGAGAAATTTATTACCGATAATGCTTCATAATTAGTACTCCCGGCAAACAAGTAAATATAAATTATACCTATCAGCATAAATAAAGATCCTAGAAGGGTATACAGAAAAAACATGTAAGCAGCACGTATTTTTCTTTCACGTGACCCATAAATACCAATAACTAAAAACATTGGAATTAATACAGCCTCAAAAAAAATATAAAAAAACAATAAATCTAAGTTTGTAAAAACTAATAATAAAACAAATTCCATACACAAAAAACTAATTAAATAAGTCTTTACTTCCCCTTTATCAAAAGACCATGAAGCTAATAAACAAAGGGGAAAAATTAATGTTGTTAAAATAATAAAAAAAAGAGAAATTCCATCAACACCTAAAATTAAATTGATATTGGATATAGGTAACCATAAACTATCAACAACAAATTGAAATTTAGGTGTTGACTGGTCAAAACCTAACCATAAAAACAATGAAAAGACAAAAACCGCCGACGTAATACCGAGAGCAAATTGCCGCATAATTAACTTTTGACTAGAAGGAATAAAAATTAAACCAACAATCCCTAAAAAAAGAATAAGGAATAAAAAGGTTAAGAGCATAATCTTTTACCAACCCAGGTTAAATACTCATCTTGATCAACAGCTTGAACTACAATAGGCATAAAACCGTGATTAACACCACAAAGTTCACTACATTGTCCGTAAAAAACACCTTCTCTTTTAATAAAAAGGAAAACTTGATTTAATCTACCCGGACATGCATCAACCTTTACTCCTAAGCTTGGTACTGCCCAAGAATGTAGAACATCTGCTGATGTTACAAGAACACGAATATGTGTGTTAGTCGGAACAACTAAACGGTTATCTACCTCAAGAAGACGGAAAACCTTACCAGCTTTACCAATACCTGATATTTCAGGGATAACTAAATCCTCGTCAGAAATAAGATATGAATCAAAATTAATTCGTTGCCTTTCGATTATTTCTTCTTCCATTTCATTTTCTTTATGATGCTCAATCAAATCATTAATCATTTTTATTTGTGTTTTCAAAGATTTATTTTTATCTCCCTCCTCGTTACTAATCGAAAGTAAAGCTTCATAAAGCATATTTTTAATATCATCCGCAGTGTTTTGATCTACAGTTTCAATTAATTCTTTAAATGTTTGTAAAACTTCACTACGTAACCCTGAATGAGTATAATCAATTTCTCTACTTTCTAATTTAGATAATATATCTTTTATCTTTTCTTTTTTATTTCCTGAATTACCATCCTCACTAGCGGCATCTGAACCACTTAAACTATTATCACTAGATACAGTGCTGTTAGATTCAACTACTGAAACCTCAGAAAATTGTCTATTAAAAGGTTTAATAGACTCCTGCATCGGAGTATCTAAGCTTCTAGAAACCCTAGCGGCAAACCATTTAACGTTAGCTAATTCCGCTTTTGCTCTTAATACCTCGTAAGAAGATTTTACCTGTAAACTTCCTGATTCTAAAATAGTATCAATAGCGGAGGAAGATACTAAAGCATTTTTAATCATATTTGAAGTACTTCGTAAACTACTATCTGTTACGGTTTGAAGAGCGCTAAGGCTCCCAATAGAATTATTTTCACTAAACTTAGAAGTCACTGAAAGATCATCTGAGGTTTTATCTAATATTTTACGAGCTTCACTAAGTATACGCGAAGCTTCCTCGTAATCTAAGAGAGCAGCATTTACGTCAACTTCAAGTCTTTTTACCCAAGAGTAATCCGCGGCGGATTCCATCATCTCTAAACTATTATAATCAGAAGTTTCAATGATAACTGATGGTTTAACAAATCCTGAAATAGATGAGACTTTAGATAAATCATTATCTAGCATGCTAATTATAACTTTTAAACAACTAGAGTTTTCTGTGTCAAAAGTAGTAATTACTTTTTCACGAACAACATGGCCCAAACTTAATTGAAGATTTCCAATATAAGTTTCAACCGCCATTAACTTTTCATCCCTATCTGGAACAGAAGCGGTATCTAAATCAAACTTTAAAAAATTTATTAAAGCTTTACCCTTTTTTAATTCAACTTCAATTAATTTAATAAAAGATTCAGTTAAAACCTGTTCCGCATTAGTTAATACTATTTTCGATTCTTCTAAGACAGCTTCGGAACCTTTTAATTGAGCTTTTACTGTAATAAGATCTTCGTTGTGTATTTCCCATAAAAAGTTATCAAAATATTCTTTAGACTTATCTGTTATTTTAGGCAACTCATAAATAACTGGCGTATCGTCAAGTCTTTTTTCCGTATTGTTGACATACCCTTTAACAATTTCAAGTCTATCGTTAGCATTATCTAAGTCGATTTTAGCTATATTTACCAAAGAAACCACTTGATAAAACTCAGCTTTAACCTTTTCATATTCTTCAACAAGACTATCCAATACTATCTTTGGATTAATAGATCTAAAATCTGATTCAACACCAGTTAATTTTTCTTTCGCGGTATTAAAAAATGATTCAGCACCTTTTGAAACCGCCTCAGCTCTATCTGATACTGCTTTAAATTTATTAAATGATGTTTGAGCTCTTTCCAATCTAATATCGGCTCTATTTGATACTGCTTTATAATTATTTAATTCAGCTTTTGCATTTGCTAAAATATCCTTACCTCTTTCAAATTCTTCAGAAACTGATATTGTTTGTTTTTCAATAGCCATAAATTCTGCTTCTGAACTATCCGCTATAGAGTTACATTTACTTAATTCTTCTGGGGTTAAAGTTGATTGAAATCTATCTAAAATTGTGTTAGCACTTTTTAATTCTTCATGGGCAAGCATAAATTTAAGCCCATGACTGTCTAAAACCTTTTTTGATTCTGCCTTTAATTTTTCATTCCAACCATCATAACCATCTTTAAGCAATACTTTACTTCGTATTATAGATGGATCTTTTGAAGCCCATTCTGCATCAGCTTGGAAATACTCTGCTGTTAATGCATTAACTTGTGAGGCTAGTAAATCAATTTTTGCCCATTTTGCGCTAGCTTTAGCATTATTTAGCTCCACCATTGCATTTTCTGATTCAGTGTCAGAAAATTTAAATTCAACATTCGCGGTATCCCACTCAAACTCACTACTATAACCCTCTCTTTCCGGACGAGTTAATCTTAATTGGTGTGCAATTAACTGAGTATCAATTAAATTATTTTCAGCAATCTCAGCTTCTACTAAAGCTTTATCAAGTCTTATTCTCCCTTCATCTAAATTAGCCATCATTTCCTCTATAGGTATTTTTATTTCACCGCGGGCCAGGGCTCTAAGACACACACACTCAGCCTCAAAAACTTGTGTTAAAGCTCTACTTAATTCAGTCTCAACCCCTTCATAAAAATCTTCAGATGCTTTAAGTTCTAACCACTTATAACTAGCCTCATCAACTTTATTCAATTCCGCCACGATAGAACTTGTATTATAATCTAAACTTTTGTTTTCAGATAACCCCCCGTAACTCCCATCACTTGAAGGTGTATTACCTTTATCCGGTTTAATTTCGTCTAAAGATTTAAATAAATCCATGGTTTTTGCCGTAAGATCAGCTTCATTAACAATCCTTACATATTGTTTAAAAATTTTTAAAACCTTAAGAACTAAATCTTGCTGTTCTTGAATAAGTGTACCTTCTGATAATTGTCCTTTAACCCCAGACAAAATAGATACCATTTCCCCTGTTAAATGTGACTCTAAAGGACCATAAAATTCTTTGCGGCCCTCATTACCTAAAATATTTATAACAAGCCATTCTAAACGACGGGATAACATCTCGGTAGCACCTTGAGGTACGTCTTCTATACCTTTTTCAAATGACTCAAGAAATTCTTTAATTATACCTATCTGAGTTTGTTTTTCACCTTTAGCTACTTCAACACGACTATACTCTATCAAATCTGCCATATCTTTTAACGCTTTATAACTGATTTTAACCTTATTTAAGTTATCTTGCTTAATAGATGGTGATACTTCAAAATCAGAACACTCGTATGACCAATACCATTGGTGACCAACAACTTTTATAGTAAGGCTAGGATCTATAACTTCATCCATTGCGTACAATAAATTATATGATGGCACACTAATAATCATTAATATACCTGCTGGTATAATTGTCCAAACGACTTCAAGTAATGTTGAATGATTAAAACCTACAGCGTCTTTATGATCTGCCTCATTAAATAAGGTTAAAGATTTATATAGTAACCAACCTACAAGACAAGCAATAAATAGCATAAAGGTCATTAACAAACCATTAAAAAAAATGATACCCTCCATTATTGGAGTTGCGGGATCTTGAAAACCCACTTGCCATGGATGCGAAGCATCCATACTACCAAAAGAGGAATAGTAAAAAAAAAAACACACAATTAAAGTTATTCTAATGATATTTTTATATGAAAATTTCATGATATGCACACAATAAAAAAAAACAATATTTAATAACAACCCCTTCTTTATTTTTACCGGCCTTTTGTAACTCGCATATTTAACACTCGAACTGCGAGAGTTTTTTCTAACCAACCCACAAATAACCCCCCAAAAACAAAAAAAGCAAAATAACCTATAGAAACTACAGCCCCAACTACTTTAAAATAATCATCCACGGGGGTAGTTCCAGACCAAGCTAATAAGCAAAAATCAGCCACAAACAACCAAAAAACTACAGCATAAATTGGGCGGAAATTACCACTGCGTAATATAGAAGTGTTCAAAAGAGGGTATATAAAAATTATAGCTATAGCCCCTCCCATAGTAAGAATACCCCCAACTTTGTTTGGAATCACACGTAAAATAGCGTAAAACGGTAAAAAATACCATTCAGGAACAATATGCGCCGGAGTACCGTAGGGATCGGCTTCTAGGTAATTATCTGGGTCCCCTAAACTATTGGGAAAATAAAATATAACAATAGATAACATTGCTAATAGCACAAAAAAAGCTACTAAATCTTTTACATAAATATAAGGATAAAAATTGATATTAGCTGTTTTAGTTTTTATACCCAAAGGGTTATTAGAACCATCTTTGTGTAAAAGACCTAAATGAACAAATACCAAGCCAGAAATAATAAAAGGCAATAAATAATGTAAGCTAAAAAAGCGATTTAAAGTTGGATTACCGACTGTAAAACCCCCCCATAACCACATAACAACCTCTTTACCTATAAAAGGAAAAATTGAGAATAAACTTGTAATAACAGTAGCACCCCAAAAACTCATTTGACCCCATGGTAAAACATAACCAATAAAAGCAGTCGCCATCATTAAAACATAAATAACCCCACCAGACCACCATAATTGATGACGTGGTTCCATATACGAACCATAATACAACCCTCTGAAAATATGTGCATAAACAACAATAAAAAAAAAAGACGCTCCATTAGCATGCATATAACGAATTAACCAACCGCTTTTAACATCACGCATAATATGCTCAACACTTGAAAACGCATAATGAGTTTCCCCTGCATAATGCATAGCTAAAAAAGCTCCACTAAGTATTTGAATAACCAAACAAAACCCTGCCGTTGAACCGAAACTCCAATTATAATTTAAGTTCATAGCTGTTGGGTAATCAATAATATGAGAATCTACCCAACTAAGTATAGCATTTACGTTAAACCTCGACATCAGCCAATTAAATTATTTTGTGACCAAGGAACATGAAAATTAAATGAACGAAATTCCTGACTTAACTCAATAGCTTCACAAACAACTACCCTTTGATCTTCATCATAACGTAATTCAAAATACCCACTTAAAGGAAAATCTTTTCTTAATGGGTGACCTTCAAAACCATAATCTGTTAAAATACGACGTAAATCTGGATGATTCGAAAAAAAAACTCCAAACAAATCCCAAATTTCACGTTCCCACCAATTTGCTGATGGAAAAATATTAACTACAGAAGGAAGAGGATTTATTTCATCTGTGTGGGTTTTAATTCTAAGTCTACAATTAGACTTTATATTTAAAAGATCGTATACAATTTCAAAACGTTCTTCTCTCTCGGGATAATCGACACCTGAAATAGACGTGAGCATTTGAAAATTACCGTTACTATGATGATGTAAAAAAGTTAATGTAGCCAACAAATATTTTTTGGATACACTAATAACAATCTCATGCCCAAACACCTGAAAAGTTTGAACAGGTACAAGTCTCGTAAGACTCCTTGCGTATACGATCAAAGAACTAAACATGTTATTTAAAATGACTAACAACTACCCTTTTACTTATATGATGAACCTATCGTACAAGTTAATCCTTTACGGGAATTGAACCCGTATTTTCGCCGTGAAAAGGCAATGTCCTAACCAGTAGACGAAAAGGACTTGACAAAAGACGTAAAATTAATACGTATTTTTAATTTTTTGGAACAAACTTATTACTACTCAATAAAATAACGACAAAAGAAGAAAAAACTAAAATAAATACCTTTAATACAACAGACACCTAAAAATACATATATGCCTCTAAACCAATTACTAGGACAAATTAACTTAATCGCTATATCCACTTTTGATGCTCAAAACACCGCAGAAACTTACACTGATTTAGTTATATTTAACAACAGGAGGGGTATTACCTAAGACATAAGAGACCTACAATGAGAAGATAGATCAACTACTAACAGACCTGGAATTTAAAACTTACGTCACACAATTTCAAAACTAGCAGAAGTGATGTCACAAACCCATATCTATCCAATCGACTTTAATTCAAGAAGAAGTAAAATTTAATGAAAGACTTATTAATTGGGCCTGGATCGAATTGAACGATCGACTTTACGCTTATCAGGCGTACACTCTACCACTGAGTTACAAGCCCTAACACAATCACCTTAGCACAACCGATAACTTTTTATCTAAAGTATTGTTTCCAAGTTTAACACTATAGCCTGCAATTAATATTTATTTATTACCCAATGGACTAGATTTATTTGGTAATGCTGGGAAAGCAAGACCTCTACCTTTTACCCAAGGATTTGATTCTTCAACGGAACCTCTTGTAAGAGTAATATATACAATAAAAAAAAAGAATAATGACGCAATAGACGATAAAATTGAACCAAAAGACGCTAAACCATTCCACCCAGAATAAGAATCTGGATAATCCGGTATACGGCGTGGCATACCTGCAAGACCCAAAAAATGCATTGGGAAAAAAGTCAAATTTACACCTAAAAACATAAGCCAAAAATGAATTTGACCCAAAATTTCCGGGTATGCTAAACCTGTCATTTTACCTATCCAAAAATAAAAAGCTGCAAACATTGTAAAAGCTGCCCCCATACTTAATACATAATGGAAATGTGCAACTACATAATAAGTATCATGTAGAGCAATATCAACACCTGAATTCGCTAAAACAACACCAGTTAAGCCCCCTATAGTAAAAAGAAAAAGAAAACCTATAGAAAATAACATAGGAGTTTTCAAACGAATAGAACCACCCCATAGAGTTGCAATCCAACTAAAAATTTTAATACCTGTTGGAACCGCAATAATCATAGTAGCGGCTGTAAAATAAGCCCTTGTATCGATATCTAAACCCACTGTAAACATATGATGGGCCCAAACAATAAAACCAAGTATACCTATTGATAGCATAGCATAAACCATACCTAAATAACCAAAAACAGGTTTTCTAGAAAAAGTAGATAATATATGACTAACAATACCAAACCCCGGTAAAATTAAAATATATACTTCAGGATGTCCGAAGAACCAAAACAAATGTTGATATAATACTGGATCTCCACCACCTGCAGGATCAAAAAAGGTGGTATTAAAATTACGATCTGTTAACAACATTGTCACAGCACCTGCTAAAACAGGAAGTGATAATAATAACAAGAATGCTGTAATTAAAACAGACCATACAAAAAGAGGTAACCTATCCATCGTCATACCAGGTGCTCTCATATTAAAAATTGTTGTAATAAAGTTTATAGCACCCAAAATAGAAGAAGCACCTGAAAGATGAAGACTAAATATCGCTAAATCAACAGAAGGACCTGAATGTGCTTGAATACCACTAAGCGGTGGATACACCGTCCATCCTGTACCAGCACCAGATTCTACCAAAGAGGAAGCTAAAAGGAGGATTAGAGATGGAGGCAACAACCAAAAACTAATGTTATTCATACGGGGAAAAGCCATGTCAGGAGCCCCAATCATTAAAGGGACAAACCAATTACCAAACCCACCAATAAGAATTGGCATAACCATAAAAAATATCATTAAAAAAGCATGGGCAGTTACAATAACGTTATACAACTGATGATTTCCCCCCAGAAATTGATTTCCGGGACTTGCTAGTTGTAAACGAATAAGCACAGACATTGCTGTTCCAAGAACCCCTGAGAAACCACCAAATATTAAATATAATGTACCAATGTCTTTATGGTTGGTGGAAAATAACCACCTTGAAGAGAAACCACTCACTGACGAGCTAATAACCGATGTAGACCATAATTGCGATAAAGGTTTAGAATGTGTAGTAAAAGACATTAGCTAATTATTAAAACATAAAACCTAGACCTACTTTATATGTCAAAAGATAAAAAATATTAGGGCTAAGCATAAAAAAGATAATAGTTAAACCGCTTAAAACTAAAACCATTGCTGCACCTTTTGACAAAGGTGCAAAAAAAAACCAATGTTTATTCCTCTCAAAATAAAAAATCTTTATTAGACGTATGTAATAAAAAGCTGAAATAACACTAGTAATAACAACAAAAATAGCTATAATATAAAACGATGAATCCACAAGACTTACAAATATATTTAATTTAGCAAAAAACCCACCAAATGGAGGTATTCCAGCAAGAGAAAAAATCATTAATGCGACCCCAAACCCCATAAGTGGGTTTGATCTAACTAAACCTATAGAATCTGAAAACGTTAAAAGAGTACTACCAGAAATTGAGGATAAATCAAGCTGTAGAATATAAACCCATAAAAATGCTGCTGTAAGCATATAAACTGAGAGGTAAAACAATACTGCTTGTATACCTTCTATATTTCCACTAGCTAACCCAAGACATAAAAACCCGACATGACCTATACTACTAAACGCAAGAAGACGCTTTATTTTTGTTTCCCCTAACCCACAAATACAACCAATAAAAAGACTGAGAAAACCACAAATAGAAAAAAAGTTTTCCCACAAACTAGGAAAAAATGACCAAAAACTTGTAAAAGATAAACGTAATATCACAACAAAAAAAGCAAATTTAGGTATAACGGCAAAAATAAAACCTACCAAAGTCGGAGACCCTTCATAAACATCCGCTATCCACATATGATAAGGGGCTGCACCTATCTTAAATAATAAGGCAGAAACCACACACACAAGCCCTAAATAAATAAAAGGTGAGGATGTTGTGAAATTTTCTGTTAATAAAGACAAAGAACCTAAATTAGTTGTACCCATAGCAAAATAAATTAAAGATGCACCAAATAAAAAAAATATAGAAGCAACTGAACCTAAAATAAAATATTTTAAGCCAGCCTCAGCAGAAAAATACGAATTCTTTTTCCAAGACGCTAACACGTAAAAAATAAGCGACAAAAATTCCATACTTAAATAAATAGAAAGAAGATCATACGATGAAATCAATAGACACAAACTTAAACCAATACCAACAATAAAAACAAAAAACTCATAAGATCTAAAACGAGCTGAAAACAGATAAGATTCACTTACCGAAACACAAAAAAGAAGACCCAAAAAAACTATTAATTTAGACCAAGTCCCTATGTTATCGGTAACAAAAATAGCATTCCATAAGGTTTGAGATTCAACAGGATTGTTAAGCACTAAAAGTAAACCTAAAAATAAAATCGTTGATGTTAAACGAACCATACTTGGGGTAAGATAAGTATAAAGGGAAGCAGCAGATACCCCTAAAAAACTACCATGTAACAAAACAACTAATATGGAAATTGCAAGAAACAGCTCAGGCAAAAAAGCCGCGGTGTCATTTTGGAATATTAAAGCAAATTTCATGCGTTACATTTTATAGGATTCGAACCTACGACCCACGATTTAGAAGACCGATGCTCTATCCACTGAGCTAAAAATGCTTATAGATAAATATTTGAAAAAAATGGTCTTTAGCATATCTACTTTCTCTTTATATTTAATATCGAAATAGTAAAAAGAAAATACGTCACTTA
This sequence comes from Laminaria ephemera, assembly GCA_036873875.1. NCBI lineage: Eukaryota > Phaeophyceae > Laminariales > Laminariaceae > Laminaria > Laminaria ephemera. The sequence goes on from JAYJMJ010294323.1 coordinate 17,236, forward strand.
ATTTTAAATTGTTTATTATTACTAATGAAGAACAATTGCATCATTTATGTAAATGCAACTTAAAATTGTAAAAACATAAGCTTGAATTAAAGCAACTGCTAACTCAAGTCCGAAAAGAATTACCAAAACTGCTAATGGGACGATATGAGCAACTAATAGCAATCCTCCACTACCCATCATAGCCCATGCAAATCCAGCAATTACTTTTAATAATGTGTGCCCTGCCATCATATTAGCAAAAAGACGAACAGCTAAACTAAGAGGTTTAAAAACATATGAAACTATTTCTATGGGAACCAATAAAAAAGCTAAAACCATAGAAGTTCCACCAGGTAAAAACAAACTCAGCATATGAAAACCGTGTTTTGAAGCACAAATAATCATTACCCCAATAAATACTGTCAAAGCCAAAACCATTGTCTGGATAAGATGACTTGTTATAGTAAAAGAATATGGAACAAGTCCTGAAACATTAGAGATCAGAATAAAACTAAAAATAACAAATAAAAAGGGAAAATATTTTTGTCCTTGCTGACCAACACTATCCCACACAAGACCCGCGGTACTCAAATAAAGACTTTCTAAAACTAATTGCCATCTCGTAGGAAAACAACTTAAACCATAAGCTGAAAGACAATAATAAACAGAAACAAAAAAAGTTAAACCAACGCATGTTGTTATCATTGCGTTAGTTATTGAAAAATCAAATAAACCAACACCGAAACTTAAAAGAGGAAGTATTTGAAATTGTTCTAATGGGCTGTAAAACATGTATATATTAAAATATCGATATAGATTAAAAAATTATCTATTTAATTTTTAAACTATATCGAACGAGTTTATTTTTCGTACTTTTTATTAATTAATTATAAAGATTCCATAAACTATGTTAAATTATCACCAACTTACTTTGAAAAAAGATTAACTATAAATATTCTGGAATATTTTAGTCATAACCATAAACTTCCAAAATAGTTTTTTACCATCAATATATAGATTAGCTTTATATACATTTTTAAACATAAGTGACATCACGATAAATACCTATATCATTTCTTCTTCTATTAAAATTAACTAAACTTTTACAAGACTCTAATAAAAAAAGAAAATCATTATTATACCAATGATTCTCTTTTTTTATATTATGGTAAACAACGCTACTAAAAGACTTATAAATACATTTAGGAAAAGTATAAAAACACCAACTATACTTATAAAAAAAAGAAGAATAAACTTTTAAAGGAAATTCTACCTTCATGCTAAAAATAAAATATTTAGAATCTACAAAATTTTTAGATAAATCAAGTGATATACAATTATCGATTAAAAAAGGCCCCCAACTATATATAGTGTCTTCTAGAAAAAAACTCACTACCAAAACACCAGAAACTTCTTTACTTAAATTAAAAGATTTATATATTTTATATCTAAATTCTGTTGAAAAAAAATAATAGTTTTCTATTATAAAAAAACCATTGACTTTCACCTTATAAGTATCAAATTTTTTTATAATATCCTTATAATCAACAAATCCTAAAGAATAGAATTCTTTTTTCTCACTATCTAAAAAATTTAAAATTACTACTGAATTATATAAAGACTTAGTATTTGACTCAAGAAATAGGAGATCTTTATAAATATATTTAATACGAATATTTAAATACTCTTTAAAAGAAATCGGAACTACTTCATTAACACATGAAATAATACATCTTAATAAATCTTTCTCAAAAAAAAATTTAATATATTTTTGAAAATACTCTTCCACAAAAATTTCCACTTCTTTTTGAGAATCCCCAATAAATAAAAAACGATTATTTTGAAATAATAATAAAAAATGCCGATTAATATATTTAAAAAAACCTGACTTAATAAACTTACCGAATTTTGGATTATTGCTGAGGGTTAATAAAAAATACTCACTAAAATATTCTAAAATATACTTTTGTGTGCATCCCCCAAAATATTGAGAAAGATAACTTTCGCAATATTTAATATTATTATACTCATTAAAATTTTCTGACCAGAGATTAAACTGAGAATACCTTTTAAATACAGGACTTACTGAATAAAAGTCGGATAAATCAATTTCACTGTATCTCTTGGACTTTTCCATAAAACTAAACTATTACGTTAAATCCCCACCAATAAATTGTCAGGAAAAGAAATAACCATACTACATCAACAAAGTGCCAATACCACGCAGCAGCCTCAAAACCAAAGTGATGTTGACGACTAAAATGATCCCAATACAACCTTAAAGTACAAATAGCTAAAAAAATTGTTCCAATAATAACATGAAATCCATGGAACCCTGTCGCCATATAAAAAACTGAACCATACACCCCATCTGACATACCAAACGGAGCATGCATATATTCAATACCCTGCATACCTGTAAAAGCAATTGCAAATGCCAATGTCACCCCTAAACCTTGTAAAGCTTCTTTTTTAAAACCAGCAACAATAGCATGATGAGCCCAAGTTACACTTGCCCCAGAAGAAAGCAGAAGAATAGTATTTAAAAACGGTAATCCCCATGGACTAATAGCGTCTATACCTACTGGAGGCCAAACCCCCCCAATGTTAAAAACAGGAGAAATAGATGAAGTAAAAAAAGCCCAAAAAAAGGCAAAAAAAAACATAATCTCAGACACAATAAAAAGTATCATTCCCATACGTAACCCTTGCTGAACCGCTAAAGTATGTTGACCTTCAAATAACCCTTCACGAATAATATCTCTCCACCAAGTAAACATAACGTATAAAATAGTCAAAACTCCTAAACAAAGTAATTCCCCCCCCCCTCTATAGTTATGCATAAATAACACTCCACCAAAAGTTAAACTTAAGCCACCTAAAGAAGCCACTAAAGGCCAGGGGCTAGGATCAACTAAATGAAATGGGTGCCGTTGAACCATTTTAGCTTTATCTTTCATTAAAATGAACAAGAAGAAGGTAGGATTCGAACCTACGATGGAAAAACCAACAGATTTACAATCTGACACTATTAACCACTCAGTCACTCCTTCAACCTTAAATTTTACCTAGATATTTTAAGCTTTGTACGAAATTTTTTACGACGAACTTTACTTGGACGACAACCATTATGAGGGTACCGTGTACCTAAATGTAAAAAAATAATTTTAACTCCTTTTTTACTAAGACCTCTTACAACTCCCCTCCGACCTTTATTTATACCGGATCCTAGATAAATCGTAAATTCTGTATAACCTAACTCAATAGCTTTATCACCGAATAAATTACCTAATAGTAAACCACGCCTATACAGATTTTCCCGCTCATTATATTCATTTTCATATACAGGAACCCGCAACGAACAACTAGTTTTTACTTTTTGTTCTTGAATATCCATGAGAGTACAAAAAACATTTCTCTTTGTTGATTTAATAAAAATAACACCTTTCTTATTTAACAACCCTTTATTTTCTAAAACTGATTCTTTTCCTATACTAATAATTGAAGAATTCAGAGACAAATTTATATTATCTATTTTAACTAACATTAAACCTTAATGATGGTCTTTTTTTTGCATTAGTATGGGTACGCTGACCCCTAACAGGTAAACCTTTACGGTGTCGTAAACCACGATATGTTGAAAGTATGAATAAACGGTGAATTTTATCATTTGTAAAACGACGAAGATCTGCACCTAAAGGTAGAGGGGTAGCCTCAGCCAAGTTCTCCAAATTCTTTCCTTTAGTAAAGGTAATATGACTACCACGTGAATCTGAACCAAACCCAGCCTTTTTGCATAACATTTTGGATTGAGACAAACCTATACCATAAATATGAGATACAGACTGCACCAAAACTTTATCTTCTGGAATAGAGGTACCGACAATAAAAGGCATAACTAGATATTTAATATATTATATGAAACAAAACAAACAAATTTTTATTACCCCTCCTCTTAAATCACAAAGACGAGCATGGAACCACTCCACCGGTCGCAATAACAAAGGACATATAACCGCATGGCACCGTGGAGGAGGACATTCACGACTATATAGAAATATTGACTTTAAACGTAAATCAACCCAAGGAATAGTTGTAGGTTTAGAATACGATCCAAACAGATTCGCCTTTTTAGCACGAATTTTTAATCCAGACACTAAAAAACATAATTATATAATAGCACCAACAAAAATTAAAAAAGGGGACGTCATAAGGTCAAACTCCACACGTAGTGGATTTCAAAACGGACATAGTAAAACATTACAAAAAATATTGACTGGAAGTCTAATTTACAACTTAAGTCTATCCCCAGGACAAGACGGTAAAATTCTAAGAGCTCCTGGGGCCTGTGGACGTATTTTAAAAAGAACTAAAACTTTAGCAAAAATTCGTCTTAAATCAGGGCAATATCGATGGTTCCATATAAAAACAATAGCAACAAACGGTGTTGTTAGTAACACAGATTCACGCTTTACAAAACTTAAAAAAGCCGGTCAATCACGTTGGCTCGGACAGCGACCTACCGTTCGTGGAGTAGCAATGAACCCAATCGACCACCCACATGGAGGTGGTGAAGGAAAAACCTCAGGTGGACGTTCATCTGTAACGCCATGGGGAAAACCAACCAAAGGATCATCTACTCGTACTAATAGAATACAACCAAAACCTAATGTCAAGATCTAATTGGAAAACACCATTCATAGATAAAAGTCTTTTAAAAAGATTAACCCCAAAACACGAAAAAAAACCTACATGGTCTAGACGTTCTACTATTTACCCAGCTGCCGTTGGTTTAAAATTACAAATATATAATGGGAAAGATATGATTAGTCGCAAAATTAAACCTGAAATGGTTGGGCATAAGTTAGGAGAATTTGTAACAACACGAAAAAATTTTATAACGAAAAAAAAAAGTAATAAAAAAAAAATATAAATGGCACAAAAAGCTCACCCAACTATTTTAAGACCAGTAAATAATCTTTACCAAGGTTATACACACTGGGACGAACCACGGTTTTATTTTATTTTATTTTCAATCAAAAAACTAATGGAATCTTGCTGTTTAGGAACAACACATTATTTAGACAAAATACAAGTTAACCGACACCTTGGGCTAATTCTTATAGAAATTAACCTAATACACTTACACTTTCGTTCTAAACGTCGTTTAAAATCTAGACGTTATAAAGAAAATAAAATAATAAGCAAAAAACAATCATGGACTATCGTGGCATGCAGACTACAAAGTGCCCTAGAATTAATACAAAAATTTACAGGAACAAAAAAAGTAATTTTACGGGTTAATAGATTAAAAACCTACACTAGATCTGTCCCTAAACCAGCCCGAAGACAAATGGCTTATTTTACTAAAAGTTTTAACCATATCAGATATGATTATGCCCGCTACGGTATGCAACTTATGTATTTACTTCTAAAAAATAAAGCAAGCGCTACTAGCCTAACAAGATTTTTAATACAAAATATATGCTCCAGACAAAGAAGAAAAAGACATTATCACTTTTTAGCATATATTAAACAAGGATTCCAAGCTTTACAAGAATATAAAAAAATACAAGGCTTAAAAATACAAATAAAAGGAAGATTTACCCATAAAGCAAAAGGAAGAAGCAGAATTTGGAAATATCAAATGGGACAAATGCCTATTAGTCAATTAAACAAAACTATACAAGCTGAATATGCACAAACCCAAACCGGTTATGGTAGTGTTGGGTTAAAGATTTGGATTTCTAACTAAAAAAAACAATTAATGCCAACACAACCTAAAAAAACAAAATATCGTAAATATTTTAAACCTAGAGGATTACCCAATACTTCAACTAAAACACATAAACTATCAGAATTAACTTGTTTCGCCCTAATCACCCTGGAATCGGGTTATTTAAATGGTCGCCAAATCGAAGCAGCTCGACAAAATATTAGACGAAAAATTAAAAGGGAAGGAAAACTTCAAATTATTATATTTCCTGATATTGCTATAAGCCGCAAAGCCTCTGCAGCCCGCATGGGAAAAGGTAAAGGCAAAGTAGATCATTGGATTACCTCTATATCAGCAGGACAAACTTTATTTTTACTATATGGTATAGATGCTGAACAAGGTATTCCAGCCCTACACTCAGGAGCCAATAAGCTCCCCCTAAAAGTTAAAATTTATCAACTATAAATTATGTTTACACCTAGAAAAAGACACCTCCGAAAAAAAAGATTTTTTTTACCAAAACAAAACACTTTTGCATTGTTTAATGGGAGCAATTTAAAAGCTTATCAAACATCCAAAATACGCTTATCCTTACAAAATGCCAAATTATATTCTGTACCTTTATATCTTAAACCCCCTAAACTTGGTCTTGGATGCCCACTTATTATGATAATTTATGATACATTACAAGACTTACAAACTAATGTATCTGAAGTAGCCTTACAAATTGATTGTTTTGGTATATCCATAGATAAAAAATGGTATTCTATTAACTTTTTAGAAAAGAGCAACACTATAGCCTTAAATAAAAAAATACTAAGCCTTCTATTAATTAAATACAACGGCATGAATAAATAGTGCTCTTATCTAACAAAAACCAAAGCGAAAAAAGGGATTTGAACCCTCATCTTTAAGCTTGGCAAGCTTACACTCTACCAATTGAGTTACTTTCGCTTTTCCTATTTTCCACCATAAAAAAAGCAAACCTGTAAACTATGTCCTAAAACATTAGTCTCAGCTATATCTTTTGTCGTAAAATGAAATTGACATTGTAGAGAACCTACCTCTTCAAAATAAGGAAACAATGGTACCAACTCCTCAAAAGAAAAAATATCTTTTAAAACAAAACAATATATACTTTCATGGGCCGGTGATCGTAAACCATCAAATTGGCGTACACGTGGTAAAACATGAAATAATAATTTATAAAAGAAGATATACATATCTGCTCTTCTTAAAGTTACTTTACCTCCTACACTCTCCCTTGAACCACTGCTTCTTTGCTGAGAGGGCTTCTGACCTCCAATAATATTCAAAGCCCCGAGACATGAAACGACATAAGTTTCATCTGAACCCCCTCCCCCTAAACAAATAACTACCTTTTTTGGAGCGGGTAATAACGAAATGGTTGAGACGTTTTCACTAAGAATTAAATCTCTTTGAACTATATCGTAATAATGTTTTTCAAAAGTATGCATATAAATAATTATATAATTTTTTTGGCCATCGCAGCTAACTTGGCCCATTTTAAACCCCTTAACCTACTTGGTAATATAGCTGATATTCTGGTACCAATGGGGGTTTGTTGTTGTGTAATAAGAGCTACTGAATTAGATGCAAAAGATACACCTACACCAGCCTTATTACGAAAAAGTCTACATGTTTGAACAATAACACCATAATGTACTTCTGACTTATTCATTTTTAACCTAACCCGTCTACCATAACGAGGTCGTAAACTTTGAACTGATACAAGAACAACATCTCCTATGTTAGCATGTGCTTTACCGCCCTTTTTTTTAACTTTAATACACTTAACCAGTTTTGCTCCTGAATTATCTACCACTTTAAGAAGACTTTGAGTTCTAATCATATTTTATACTTCCAGCTGGATTCGAACCAGCACGTCAAAAGACAAAAGATTTTGAATCTGCCGTGTCTACCAGTTTCACCATGGAAGCCTATCTATTAAGACTTCAACAATGAAGCTTGGTCAATACGTATACTACCTCTAACTCGAAAATAAACTAAAATAATGGCCAAACCTATAGAAGACTCACAAGCAGCAATTATAAGAATAAAAATAGCAAAAATTTGACCCATTAAATCCCCTAAACACACAGAAAAAATAATAAAATTTAAGCTTACTGAAAGAAGAGAAAGCTCTAAAGACATAAGAACAACAACAATATTTGTTCTGTTTAAAATAACACCCCCAACACCTATAATAAACAATAAAGCGGCAATAAAGAAAAAATGAATAAAATCCATAACTAATTTTTGAAAATTACAATATCAATAACGAACACCAAAATGAATCCTCCTTTTATTAGATATAGCTAATTTATTTAAACTATACCTTTTAGTAATAACTTCACCCTTATTTTGAGATGCTTGAAGCAATTCCTTACTTAAATTTTCCCATAATGGCAAAGACATAGGACGATCTCTACTTGCTTTTAATAATGATCTTATACCAAGATTAAGACCACAAATAGGAGAAATTACTCGTGGTAAATACACATTAAATGCTTGCTTATTACGACGAGTTTTTGGTTTTGGTTTAAGACGAACACCTATATCTTGCCTAACTGCAAGAATACCTAAATAAAAGATATGGATAGCTCGTCCTGGATAATCTTTATCAAGAGATTGTAGAGCTTTATTTAAAACATTTTCTGCTTTTGAACGTTTTCCATCACGCATTAAAAGATTAATCATTTTTTTTACTAGAGGGTCACTTTTAATACCTAAAAATTTAATGGATTTCTGTTTTTTTTGTGAAATATTAATCATGTTTTTACCGGAAAATAGACCATTTTATGAGTTTTATACCCTGTTTATAAACTAACATCCTTTATATATTTTTTTTGTACCGTATTTTGAGCGTGAAGTCTTACGACCAGGTAATCCCTCTAAATCTAATTTATTACGAATTAGGCGATATTTTACACCAGGAAGATCTGGTATTCTACCACCCCGCACTAAAACCTGTGAGTGTTCTTGCAACCTATGAATCTGGCCCGGTATATAAGCGGTTAATTTAACTTTATTAGATAAACGAACTTTAACAACCTTACGTCTAGCTGAATTTGGTTTTTTAGGGGAACAAACAAAAACTTTTAAACAAACTCCCTTTTTTTGAGGACATCCACGAAGACCCACACTCTTCGATTTTGTTTGCTTTTTACCTTTACTTTTATTAAACCATTGATTAATATTTGGTCTTGACATTACCAAAGAGGGGAGTTGAACCCCTATCCCGCTAAGGACTGGAACCTAAACCCAGCGTGTATACCAATTCCACCACCTTGGCTCCTGGAGTCGAAGGACTCGAACCTCCGATCCCCGTACCAAAAACGGGCGCCTTACCAACTTGGCTAGACTCCATTTTTTAAACAATAAACCTCAGTTTGGTAGGGATTGAACCTACATTATTAGCTTCATGAGAACTATGTTTTGCCAATTAAACTACAAACCGATGTACTCTACGATCCTTTTAGTTATATAACATTAACACTTAGAAACAAATTTATTTCTTTGTTTCCTTTTTTATATAAATTTTTATTTTTTGTTTCATTCTCTCTACAAGTTGTGGTAAATCAGCAAAAAAAAAAAGACAAAGAACAAATAAAAATAAAAACTGTAAGAAACTTATTCTCATATTAATTAGAACTTAACATAATTTTAACTCCAGTAGAGCAACAGAAAGAGAGGGACTTGAACCCCCAACCCTTGGCTTTGGAGACCAAAGTTCTACCAATTGAACTATCTTTCCTT
>JAYJMJ010294334.1:0-10519 GCA_036873875.1 Laminaria ephemera
GGTGTTAACAGGCTTAGTGTGGGTAGTAGGTGGTTGGATAACCTGTTACCGGTAGTCAAACGGGCTATTAATAACACCCTCTCATATACCCTAACAACAAACTCATCTTTCCAGATTCCGGCAAGGCTCATAGAAGACGTGTGTGTGCAATACCTCGGCGAGGTCTGACTCGTAAAATAACGGCGCGGATATTTCCACTTTTGTGCGAACAATAGTAAGCATTACGGCATAGCCTCGTATGTGTCGGCGTCCCCGATGGTGTAGTGAGTTAACCTCGTTACCACTAAGTAAGGTCGATTTCGCAGGTTCGAGCCCCCCGGAGTGCACACTCCTCGTACTCGTATAGGGACTTTTTCTTGTTGTGCAAAAACAAATGACTTGCGGAAAGCGTGCGAGCGGGAGTTAGCAAACTTCGATGGAAATCGACGAGCGTTGGGAATGCTGAACCCTCTGCGCGATAAAAAAAGGGCACGTGCCGGGGGGGAGAATGGACGACACGTGTGACCACGGCTTATTGTCCGGAAGCTGGAAAGTAAAAGTGAGATTTAAAAAAAAAAAGACAATGAAATTACATACCGGAACCTGGTACCGGTTTCGTTGTTAGTAGTATTGTAGTTTCATTACACAATCGACGCTGGTCGATCCATACTTAATATTGGTCGTCATGTTCGACCAGAGCTTCGAATATTTATTATGCAAACCCTTTGTACAGACATGCCTTTTTGAACTCCCTGACGCAGACTGTTTTTTTCGAATACAAAATCATTGAGCGTAGTACGTAATGGGTCGATGTTTTGGGGACCTGTACGAGCACTCGTATACAGCTCCTATGTAGGAGTTATTTAGTCTTCGGTTTTCCCTCTCGGGTATTAAATTCCAGAAGCTTAAATGAAACAGCCAATTTCTACAAGCACTTTTTTGTTACGCAAATATCCAGTCGACTTTCTAGTAACTTTTTATAAAAAATTAAAAATACGTTACAGTAGTTGTGAGATCTAGTTGGGATTTCGTCGAAACTCATCTTTGCAAGCTGTGTGTGATGCTCCGATCGGGCGTGTTACGGGTTGTGTATGTCCTCATGAAGGATATAGGTCGGCGACTCCCCTTAGTGCTAGTTAGCACCAAGTCATTTTTGAAGCGCCCTCCCCTGGAGCAGGTTTCCAGTCTATTTTCTAGTATAGTTGGGTTCCGTATGGTGAAGAGCTGACGATACGACACAAAACAATGATAATAACGAGAGGTACACCCTGATTGCTGACGAGAAGTCCCGCACTCACCAACACAGCTCGCACACCATCGTACACCTCCACACGATAGCGTCGCATCTACGATAGCATCGTATCTGCCTTACTCTCAGCTCGAGTTCTATCGTAGAGCTGATGAGACGAGTTCCCCGTCTTAGTTGTGTTGGACGACGGCGACAAAACCGAAGTGTATCCTTCGTGGTTGTGTGTTGGACGACGACAGCTCGCACGCCGTCGTGCTCCCCCACACGACGGCATTAAGTCGGCGTTACTCTAAGTTCGAGGTCTCCCATGGAACCGATAAGACGAGCGCCCCGTCGTATATAGCGCATCATATTTGTGCCGACGATCTACACACGTCTGCACACGTTTCAAGGGGTGATTGGAACCTCGCCGCTAATCGGCTCGAATGTCGGTGCGAATTTACCACACCGACTAGAAAGCTCTTAGGAATCAATGCGCGGTCTCTATCCCTCGTCGCACTGTCTATAGTTCAATAGCTAACAACATTGATACCTACCACTATGAAACCAAAAATGGAGACGATCCATCCAATTTCAGGCGATATAAAGGAAAACCGTCGACAAGCGTTTCTGCAAAATACACTGAAGCACAAATTTAACAGCCGATTTTCCTAATTGAGAAGTGCCTTTCCGACGAGAATGAACACATTTTGTTGGTTTGACGGATACCAGGTATGTATTTTCTTGAGAGTCAATTCTATTCTTGCAGATAAAGCAGTTGCTGGCAACGGCAGTCGATTGTACAAAAAACAAATCAAACTCGGCATAGGAAGTCACGGAAAACAGATGATACAGGAAATCGGCGGAGAGGCGCCTCCCGCCTAAGTACATGTTTTCGTGTATCACCTCTTACTTGACACTGCCAATGCCGATTGCGATTTGTTATGGTGCGATTGATATCTGTTGCCAATAACTATATTTCCTGTACATGTATAGTATAACATTTGCTTCTAAGGAACAATAAACTCTTTCGAAATACGAAAAGAAACTAAAAGATGATGTTCATTCTCACCGGAAAGGCATTTCTCAAAACAAGGATAATCGGCTGCTATTGTGTAAAGCAAAACGTTAATTACGACAAAAAACACTCGACGACGCCATATTCGAGCCTCGTTTTCACTGTTTTTGTGGATGACTGTGGCCCAAATTAACATTTGTCAAGTCAGGTGTCGACGGTTTCTTCCACTGTAGTTATGATGGGTCATTCGGATAGTATAGCTAAGCGACAATTGAGTACGTACGGTGGTGCGTCGGCATTCGATGGGGTTGATCGTTGATAAAACGGTTTCTCGCGATGTGTTTCTCGCGGATGCTAGATAGGCCCGATTTTTAACTGGCCCACAGAGGGACAAACAAAACGAGGCTACTCTGTAAGGAGTCTAGCACAACCAGTATATCTATCGCAACTTCCTTAATAATGTGGTTGTCGGCCCTCGATTCCCACTACAGTAATACTGTAGGGCACTACTCGACTGCTTTCGTTTTGCCGCATTCGTGTGAACCAATGTGGCTTCGACGTGTCTGAGGGTGCGATACCGCTGCTACTGGCATGCCCAACAAAAGGACTCTCACCGAACTCCTACGTGTGACCGTGCTCGATCCCCAGGGGGGGCCTTGTACAATATATATTATTAATGGAAGCAGATGGAAGCTACCATCATAAAAGTGTGGAGCTTCCATTAGTGGAAGCTTCCATGCACACTATTTGTTATTTTCGTTAAAGTATTTGGAAGTGGTGGGATATTTCATGGAAGTCACCGAAGCGTACATGGAAGTTCTGGAAGCGTCAATGGAAGTAGCGGAAGTTTACGAAAGTAGCGGAAGCTTCCATGACTTTCACTGGAGCTTCCAGCGTGGAAGCTTCCGTGGTAGCCTCCGTGGAAGCTTCCATAGAAGTGGAGGAAGCTTCCATGGACGCTTCCATCCAAGTTGTAAAAAAAGCTTCCACGGAAGCTGCCTCCATGGAAGTAGTGGAAACTAACGTGGAAGCTTCCACGGAGACTGACTCCATGGAAGTAGTGGAAGCCTCACCGGAAGCTTCCATTCATGTGCTTCCACGGAATTTTGCGCAAGCTTCCTTGAAAGTAGTGGATTCTCCCATGGAAGTAGTGGGAGCTCTCATGGAAGCAACTTCTATTGATTGAGTGTACTTCCATACAACCTCCCATGGAAGCTTCTATGGCTTCCATATGTACGTCCATGCAAGGTTGAATTGCTTCCGCGGAAGCCTCCATGCCTTTCGTGGAAGCCTCCAGGCCCTACCCCAAACCCTAACCCTAACCCTCTCACTTTTATCCCAGCTTCCATAGAAGCTTCCACTACTTCCATGGAAGCTTCCCCCGCCTTCATGGAAGCTTCCAGTACTTACATGGAAGCCACAAGTACTTCCATCGAAGCTTCCGTTCCCTCAGGGGGAGAAAATTGTATGGATCATTCCACTACTTCCATGAAAGCTTAAAGGAAAGTACGTGAAAATCTTACACTTCCATGGAAGACGATGGAAGCTTCCATTGAAGATGCTTCCGTGGAAGATGATGGAAGCTCCCATGGAAGCTGCTTATGCGGAAGTAATGGAAGCTTCCATAGAAGTAGTGGGCACTTCCACGGAAGGTTTCGTGGAAATCCACGGAAGGCTTAAAAATCCAGGGAATTTTCCGTGGAAACATCCGTGGAAACTTCCACTATTTCCATGGAAGCGGTGGAAGCTTGCGTGGATGTGTGGAAGTGTCCATGGAAGCTTCCATCTACTTCCAACAGCAAAAACAATAATGTAGAAGACCGCCCCGGGAGCAATAACATTGCCGACCCGCCAATGTGTAAAATTATGTGTTAATGTGTACCTAACGTCTAGAGCTACGAGCACGCCGGTAGGCGACAGATTCAGTAGGGCGACACCAGGCATTTACAGTATTTATTATGTTCTGATAAAAACAAAAGTGCGAAACCGACGTGCGGATGGCTAATAGAGCAAACCACAACGAGAGAAGCATTCAACAGCAGCTGTAAGGGGCATGCATGTATCGTGTAGAAGGATCACTGCGGACAGGCTTTCCGACTTTGACTCGCGCGCCGCATCCCGTCCAAATGGCTGCGATCACGAACACAGGGAGGTCCACAGCACCAGCTCTTCCTTCGAATACGGCTCCTACACCGTCAGCATCAACACAATCTACAAGTGGGAATCCGACATCCAGAACCAACAGGAGATACAGGTATCCGATTATTATTTCGGCACCTCATGCGGGGCCGAAATTGATCTAGGCGAGGCGTACCTCCTCGGTATTGAGCAGGATAGCGAGGATGGCGAGCTTTGGTTGTATTCGTGCGGCCTGATGGAAGCCTGGCCCGAAGATGTCTCCGATGAAGATCAGGCAACGCTGGAGGCGGGGTGCGATGATGACCCATGCAATGGAGCTTGCGACGAATTTGAGGTATGGAGAGAAGTCTCCGAAGGCCAAAGGGATGAGCAGCGTGCAATTGACACGTCGAACACGTGAGGTCCGGTAGTACAGTATAGGGCTACGAACAAGAAATACCCTACCAAGAACGCAAGGTTCACTTCGTTGTTGACGCTAAGGCATAGGACCAACAAATGGTGCTCAGCAGCGAACGTTACACGACATCCTATAAAATAGCCCATCCATATGCTCAAGGTTGTTCAAGGATGATTTCGCTGTCTACTGCGCCAGCTCCCGCTGTTTCTGTTGCACTACTGTAATAATACGACAGGCATACATCCCATTTGGCGGTGCTGTCGTTGTTACGACCTATCGGGGTTTGATAGTTCTGTACATACATCATCTCTAGGCCACTACGGGCGTACGCGGAGCCGCCGGCGGGCATATAAAAATGTTACGACGAGCGTACGCGTCTTGGCAGTACAGTCGTTGTTACGATCTCCCTTTGTTTCCGATGCGCCTACATCTCTAGACGATTACGGGTATACGCAAAGCCGGCTGCGGGCATCAGCCCGCCTCGGCGAAGCCCCGCTTGTATATATTACCAGTATGATTTATCCACACAGAGTTTGCTGACAAATCACGCACGCTTCCGAAGTGGGTCAAGATCGCAACATTGCCAGGTAGTCCCGTGGGAGTGCGAGTTGGTATTTACTGCGGCAGTGAAAGTGACCAAGCCGCAAGCCCCTGACTGTTGGCGGGTTCGGTCTAACTTCTGGCAAGCTCGTACTTCCATCGAGCGACGACGAGTTTAACCCTTTTACTGCTGTAATAGTATTCCCACACTATTTCCAAGTATTTTGTCCCCAAACACGTGGGTTGCAGTTGTGAAGAGGTTAAAGCTTGAGGCCAGAAGGGATCTCCCGCCGCGGATTTACGAAGGTTATGAAGGGCCCAGCATCGAGCTTGTGTCAAACAAATACCATGTATCCAGCACTCGAGTAGACCGGGGGTCGGAGTAAACTGAATCGACAATGCGTCTTCAATTGTGTGCGTAAAATTCCGGTGGTTCAATTAGTGCCTGCCTGTTCGTTATAAAGAATAAACCACTGAGCCACTCAGTCAAAATAAAATAAGTACCTTTGGGCTCAATTCGCCCTCCCACCGATCACGTCCTCCGGGGTTGATCAAGCCCCTAATCAACGCCTGGTTTATTCTTTGTATGGTCCTTCTCTAGTCGTGAATTCCATTTTATAGTTGTTCACTCCACTTCCGACCCTCTAGTCGAGCGTTCTTTTAGAGTGTTTCACTGTCCACTTCCGACCCTCTGGTCGAGTGTTCTTTTAGAGTGGTTATCTCCACTTAATTCCCCTTTGTCCCAGAAAAAGGAGAAATATTAGTTTATTGGGATTTGAACCCCGGACTTCTTTTGTTCGTTGTATGGAATCAACACTGATCCACTCAGTCAGCAAACTACTACCACTCAGTCAGCAAGTTGCTGACTGAGTGGATCAGCGTTGATTCTTTATAACGAACAAAATGAGTACTCTTGGGCTCAATTCGCCCTCCAACCGAAAATATCCTCCGGGGTTGATCAAGCCCATATCAACGCCTGGTTGTTTATTCTTTGTATGGTCCTTGCCTAGTCGTGAGTTCCATTTTATAGTGGTTCACTCCATTTCCGACCCTCTGGTCGAGTGTTCTTTTGGAGTGTTTCACTGTCCACTTCCGGCCCTCTGGTCGAGTGTTCTTTTTATAAAAAAATTAAAAATACACAACAGCTGTGAGATCTAGGATTTCATCGAAACTCATCTTCGCAAGCTGTGTGTGATACTCCGATCGCGCGTGTTACGGGTTGTGTATGTCCTCATGAAGGATATAGGTCGGCGACTCCCCTTAGTACTAGTTAGCACCAGGGTCAACAACAGTGTCAAACTGTGCACGGAAACTATAAACTTCTTAAGAGGGGGACAAAATCTGACTTACGTTTTACGTTTTTATGGCGGGCGATACAAAATTGAACACTCAGCTAGTTGAATTTGCTTCGGCGGCTGATGCTATACGTTTTTCGAAAAGCATCCCCCCATATACCTAGGAATATCGCCAACGACGTATATTGCATGTGCTCCGTGATGACTCGTTGATTTCTGAGTTCCTAAATATGGCCCTTCAGCCATTGGGGCGGAGGAGGCCAATCATTATACCAGGTACCTACTAGTGAGGCAAGGATGAGAGAACAAAACGACCGAGCACGGTTTTTTCCTTGCAAGAAAAAACTATTCACAGCGGGGTGCGTACAGGCTGCCATGATTTACATAGTCTGCATGTCCATCTATCTGTCTGTCTGTCTGTCTGTTATGTACTGTTTGTCGGCAGCTTAATCAATCGCTGATCGCTTCGTAGCGCTGTACGGGGCCGATTTCCACAAGCCCGGGGTCTACGTGAGCAGATTAGCTTACGCGAACTCGTCTGGCGGATTAAAAGTCTCTTCATCCATGATGTGTAGCCAATGATGCAAACGACGAGAGGCAAGCCACAATGATAACAGCATCAACAATCTTTTTGTCGCTGCGAGAGGGACAACGTATTATATAGTTTCATGTGCCTGCACTTGTGGCATGTATGGTATAATATGATGGTGTATACTTCGCGCTGTGCGTCCTTCAAGCCAAATGGAACCAGACGTTCGACTGTCACTGGCGGTAATCTCGCTGTAAACATGTATTCTCCTGCGTTCGGCAACGAGAAAAAGCACTGGGTGTGCTCGGCTTGTGTATGTAGGCGCCGGTACCTAACTGTTGTGTGTGGAACTTGTGTGATGTCTTCACATTACATGCATCCGTCCTTTCTACCCAACGACACCAGAACACCCGGTGTCCGTCCTGGATCTTGGCTGTACGTAGCAAACGCCAACAATACTAGACAGCAAAAAAAAACTGCATACAAGAGTATATTATCATCAAGCGCGGGTTGGAGGGCGACCCGGATTTGGGCTCCTGTCACAATCATTATAGACCAACGGTGATCAGTTTTCCTCAATGATTTCGGCCCTGCATGCACAGGATTCTATGTAAATCATTATTTATATCTGCTTTGCGATATACACTGGGTCGACCGGCATTAGCCTCTGACACACCTGGCGGATCTCTTGAGGGGCTAGCAGTGCTGCTTCCGCCCAACCTTAGCCGACGTAGGCGAACTGACCACCCCAGGTCGTTGAGTGGGTCAATGACTTGCTGCTGCAGTGAGAAGTCTTGTTTCGGTGTCTGCCAGCGGATGGACTTGGCCAGGTATGGCTCGGTGTGGTTAGCTGTGGCGAGTGGCGTGCGAATACCGTGTTGCCTTCGACACGCAGGAGGCAGCTATCCCTAGATGTTTCATCCTGCAAACTACAGCCGCGAATAATGCAGTGCCGTCAAAGATATAGCAACCAGCAATGCTCCGAAAAACGAAATTCGAGGAAAATAACGGGGATCGAATCGGTCTATTGTTGTTTCTTTTTGTTGTCTTCGCAATAACTGGCATAATCAAGTCCGTGATCACAGGACAGGCTCCAGTTACTCTGGAGTGGGGGAATACAGTGCCGTCGAAGATATAGTCAACTGCTGTCACACTTCGAAAAATGGATTAGAGGAAAATAAAGGGGATCGAATTGGTCTATGTGTAGGTACGTTAATATCTGTTGTGTGTGTTCTCCATATTTAACTGATATTTCCACCCATCTACACCCAGCACAACAACCATTGTCCGTGCCGGTGCCACCTTCTTCTAGGAATGGTTGGAAATGCCTAATAATGTGTATCACTGCCTTCTAGAGAGACAAGCTCTGTAGTCCCAAACTACAGGACGGATAGACACATCGTAAATACATTCCTGGTACAGGTTATTTGGCCACGCAATGACAAACGCAATGAATACGACGAACGAATGGGTTTAACGATTTAATTTAGACTAGCGGTACGGCCACGGATCCACGCGTGGCGCTGTGCTGTGCTTGTGGTAGATGCTCGACGAGAATAACGTGCTAAAAATTTAATCTCTAAGCGCTGGGTGTTATTATTTTTGTGATTTGAGCAAAAGAAGCAGGTGCAAAATTAAACGTGTACTACCTGGTACGAACGAATGTGTGATGGGTGCAAACCGTGCAGGTATAAACCACGTGTACTCCGGACAGAGGCAATTGCTACTACTGCCGAAACACCGATGGCCTAGCAGAAACCAGTAGAAGACCCTGACGTGACATCGGAACGCAGTGGTGGCTGTTTATTTTCTGTTACTGCAGTTCAAGCAGTCGAAGGCCAGCAACAATGTTGGATTTCTATATTAGGAATTGGGCAATCGGATACCTGGCTCCTATCTAGAAACGTATACAATACGACAGCCATGGTGCTGGCTTTATGTGTCTCTCGCAACGGGGCCGTCTCGGTATTGTCGGCAATGCTCAGCACAAAAACGGCCACGACCCTGTCTATCCATGTGGTAAAGCGGAGGTCATACGCGCTGCGTCGCGAGACCATGATGACATAGTTGGCTTCAAATAACGGGGGAATATATCTCTGATCGTAAATATAGGGACTATTCCGGTTTAAATACCTATAGAATGTATTTTAATTTTTTTATATAAATACCTGGTATACAGGCCAAACGGTCGTTACATTGCCATCCAGACGTACTTTCTGTATTATACAATAGGGATGGGCTGTATATCTGGTACGTACGTGCGTACTGTAGGTGTGCTCGTCACATTATCAACCCTTTCGGGGTGTGGCGCATTATTGTGTTTTTGGGCGTAGCGGAAATGTCTAATAATGTGTATCACTGCCCTTTCGGAACCAAGCTGCGTAGCATCGCACATCCGATGATACTCTTATAAGTCGATGTAATAGTTGTTCTGAGTCTACTTCTACTATTATTCACCTCGCGAAACAGATTTTGACCCTCAAAACGGATAATTTTTATAAAAAATTAAAAATACACTTCGTACAGCTGTGAGATTTAGGATTTCGTCGAAACTCATTTTTGCAAGCTGTGTGATACTCCAATCGCGCGTGTTACGGGATGTGTATGTCCTCAAAATGAAATATTATAGATCGGCGACCCTCCTTAGTACTACTAGTTAGCACCAGGGTCAGCGGTTTGATACGAAGACGTCGGTCTTAATCACGCTGTGCACGCAAACTATAAACTTCTTAGCGGGGGACAAAATCTGACGGCTATGGGACGAAAAAAAAATAGATACCGGGATGATTCTATGTAGGGTTATTGTACAGTTTCCGTGCGCACATTGAATAAAGTCTGAACGTCTTTGTATCACCTTGTTGACCTCTGTACCTGCCAGCATAAAGGGGAGTCGCCGAATTACATCGTTCATGGGGACATGTACACACGCGCAATCGAAGTAGCACATATCCTTCACGAGTATTTGCACAACCAGTAACACGCGCAATAGAAAGTATCACACACAGATTGCCAACAAGAGTTTCATCGAAATCCTCAATCTCACAGCTGTGGTGTATTGTTATTCTTTTAACATTAATTTGGATTTCCTGGTAGTATATGGAATATATACCGGTGCGATATTCAAGGGGCAACTCGATGAATAATCCCCATATGGGCATGTGTGTGTGTGTTTCACATTAAAACTGAAATTTCCACCCATCAACATCCAGCGCAACCAGTGTCCGTGCCGATGCCTCCCATGAATAGAGAGACTACCTCTGTGGTCACAAAACTAAAAGACAGAAATACACAATGCATTTTTTTTCTTTTTTTGCTTATCACTTTTTTACTTTCCAGCTTCTGGACAAGCCGTGGTCACAGGTGTCGTCCCTTCTCCCCCCCGGCACGTGCCTTC
>JAYJMJ010294379.1:0-10518 GCA_036873875.1 Laminaria ephemera
CCAACTCCCCCTCTTACCTCCCCCCAAACCGAAGTTCGTAAAGCAGCTGAAAACAGTACAGATGACAGCAGCTAAAAAAGTGCTAGGATGCTCAAGTACGACGAGTAATGCAGTACTAAGAGAAAAACTGGGAATGTATCCACTTAAAACAAATAGACACGTGAGGAAGTTGAATTGGCAATACAAGGTAAGGAACATGCCAAAAAAGAGGTTGCCAGCAATAGTGGATGGGGCTGTATGGGAGAAAGAAACAAAAGGGCGAGCTGGAATATGGTAGGATATCGTAATCGACCGAGCATGGAAGGCTATAGGAGTAAACCAAGACGATATACTGTCCATCGAGAAGTTTGGGGGGTACAAGACAGAAGTAAAACAAAGGGTAGAAGTAAGAAAAAGGATAGCGCTAAGAAAGAAGGTGAAAGAGGGAAAACACTTAGAGACATACCGGTACAGGGAGTTAAGAGAAGATATAGGAATAAAAACGTATTTCCATGGCCCGATGGACTACGCGAAAACACCGAAATTGTTATTTCGTGTAGGGGACCTGGACCTGCCAGAAAGAACAAAGAGGTATACCAGTAATCGAGTGAAGGAGGCAGAAGGCGCACATAGTTGCCCTTGTGGCAATGCAGACGAGAGTAGAACTCACATAGTGGGAGAATGTGAACTGCACAAGGAGGAACGAGATGTGCTACAGGAGAAGATGAGGAAGATAGACGAATTAGACATGGAGAAGTTTGGTATACCAGACCGTAGCGAAAAACCGATCGCTATCTTATGAGATAGATGGTGGCCACAGACGGCCAAGCAGGAAGGAGATAAGATAGCCAAAACTATTTTATGTAATGTATGGAAGAACTGTATTGAGCGCCCAAATGTTGGAGGTGACTGTATTAGGAGTAGGAGCGGTGCTCCGTCTCCAAAGGGATGCGTGGTCAATGATCAAATGTCTAAAGCAAACAACCAATACGTACGCCCCCCACCCCCCCCTCCCCCCGCCCAACCCAGGGGTACCCCGCATGACAAATAAAGCACTCGTCTTCCCATCTCCCGGAATTAGTGTGCTATGTGCCCCCCGCCTCCTGCGCTCCCCACTGCGGTCTGGTACTGTGTGGAGTTTCCGCCCCGTCTCCCCACCCCAGGACCGACTCCGAGCGCCGGTGCTCTTCTGACTACCATTGTAGCTGCGGTTGCGGCCTTGATGCTCCTATCTCTATGGGCTCGAGACTCCCACCCATCATGTCGGGCGCATACCCTTATTCTTCCGCTGCCCTGATGATTCCACCCCGGCTCACTCCCTCGAGCCCCCCCTCCCCCCCTCCCGACCTTCGGGCTTCTATTCCTGGTGGGGTGGACCTGACCAAAATGCTGCTGTGGCGGGTTCGCTGCCTCGTCCCCCCCACGTTCCCCCCACTGTCCCTCCTACGCCGACCCTCCCGCTGCTGTCGCCTCTGCGGCGGGCCTGACGGTCACCGGTAGCCCTCATTTTCTCCTCAAACAAATCATGCTGGCTGTGTTCCCGCTACCCCCCCTCCGCCTGATACTCGAACTACTATAGC
This sequence comes from Laminaria ephemera, assembly GCA_036873875.1. NCBI lineage: Eukaryota > Phaeophyceae > Laminariales > Laminariaceae > Laminaria > Laminaria ephemera. Next base: position 1,560 of record JAYJMJ010294379.1, read on the forward strand.
TCCCTCCCCCCCAAAGCTGGGGGGCCCTGGGAATCGACTGAGCAAGAACAAATGTTGGACGGGCCTGAGCGTGGCCCCTATTCGGGCCGAACCCTCGCCTCCCGCCTTGCAGCGCGACCAAGACTGTGGGAGGGGGGGTACCCCCATTGTTCACTACTGGGTTTAGGCCACTCGCGTGAAATGCCTCTGTATCCCACTGAAAACCGCACATTGAATAAATACTGTATTGGCGCTGCGTAAAAAAATATGCACATGGCGATGCTTCTCGGAGAAGGAAATAGCACATAGGCAGCCACTCCCAAGGGCGACTGTGAGCAGTTGAAAAACGACGCCTCTTAAAGTAATCGTCCTACCGCAGCCGTGGTCCTATACGTGACGAGTGCCACGATAGAGGTGGTGCTTTTTGGCTGAAACGGTTTCTGACCTACGGGGCTTCTTAACCCAAACTCGTGAAATTTTCGGGGGTTTTTTTCGTCATAATTTTTCGTTTTTATTCCCTAAGCCATGGGATTGTTCATCGAATACCACTTTTATTTTTCCCCCCAAGTCAGTTTTTGAGAGAGAGATTTAGAGCTCCTCAAGTGAGGGGCCTCAGAAAAAAAATGGTGCACCTCTACCATAGCGTGCTTGACATGTCTCTACGGCCCGGTGACGTGCCAACGCCTTGCGAAAAAGTCGCTTGTTGTCTATCATTGTCATTTCTGAGCGTGTTGTTATTAATGAGCGTACCTGCTGCGAACTGTACCGTTATCAGCGCTGCCCTGAAGATCCCCCCCCCGATATCAGCGCTGCCAGCTGCTCCCTACCCTAAACCAGTTCCGTTCGCTGGATCCAGAGGGCTACCTTCCTCGTTAGCATGATCCTCATCTCGTTTTTGCATCCCAGGGAAGTTTCCTAGAAGCGCTATCCTGACCTTCTGACGACTCCGATTGCAGCTGAAGAACCAAAACACCCGAAAACCAAAAACGAACGAACACACAATGGACCGAAATCACCCTTGGTAAGATTGTCCGGTTGACCCCGGCAGCATCCAGGGGAGTCGTTGACCTGTACCCTCAAAGAGGAATACATCTGTAAAAACGCGCGGCCGAGTGTCAGGCAGCTTGCAAAGATGAGTATCGACCATTCAATTGGTAGAACTTGGAGCCGACGTATTTGAAAGGATTTTATGAAATACACAAAAAGACGACGCCTGACGACTCTTCGCCGCTCCCTTCTCCTCGCCCGGTTCGTCCGTTAGCTGTCTAGTCTTGGTAGTCTTACTGCTGCGAGTGCTCTACGGTTCACATTAAAAGTTTGAAGTACGTCTGTTCCTTCCTGTTTGTGTATGTCTTGGACCTATCCTCGCTCTCTATCTATCAGCCCCCCGTAATAAGCACCTCATTCATCGGTCCTGTATGAAACCCATCCCGTTGATCCCACCATCCAACCTGTTAATATTTTTACACGTTGCCCCACAAAGACCAGGTTGCCTCTAAGACAACCAACTTTCCTCTGGACGGACGATGTGGAAATCTCCCATTAGAACCAAATCATATACGGCATGATGAATGACTTCCAAGAACCATCCACGCACAGATGTCACATGGAACAACACAACCCGAGGTGTTAATGCTTTATCAAACTGTTCACAATAACATGACACACAACACAACAAGCACCCCAACAACATACCAGTACCTGGTATGCTTGTGTCATGACTCTTGCACTCGCTTCGTTTAACGTGGCGGCGTGAGCCACAGAAACCATGTATGTATACGTCCAACATCAATCATGATACGCGTACCCCGAACCCCGAACCCCGACGAGATCCAGTACTTTTCGTTTCGTTTTCCATCCCATGATCACCCCGCCTCAAGTCTCCCTCCCCCCCATCAGCAGGATCCTTCACCTTGACCCCCAAGTCCCCCCACCCTCACCCTCACAGAATAAACCGCCCCTCTCTCTGGCTTCTGTCAGACGAATTGACGTGCGCTACAAGCAGTACCTCTCCATGCCATCGAATACTGTCAAATATCGGAAATCAGTGCTGTGCCTCTTGTCGGCAAAGTCTCAATCTCTCCCACTCCAATTGCCGCACCACGGCACCGTCCCGGTGAGTTCCGTTGCGTGCCTAAAAGCTCAAACACAGCAGCAGCAGTGGTATTTGTACCCAGGGTAGCAGACACGAGGTGTGCCTGGAATGGTACAGTAGTTGCCCATTGTTTGGCTCATTTAGTCGTGACCCTGAACACTGAATATACCCTGTGCTCGTGTTGCACATCATCAGCCACGATACCCACCACATAAAAGACAGGCAACTATGCACACATGCGTGGTGCTTCGTCAGTCCTTTGCCACATGCAATAAGAAGAACGATACGACAAAGAAACGTTATTATGGGGCTTCCCACCGGGGTGCGTTTTTGAGCCAGTTGCCAAGATCGAAATCGACACTGATGACTGGTGCCCGCAAGAAATACCTGGTATCAAAGTAAACGAGCAACAACCTGTATATATATTCTCAGTACGTACCAGTACGAAATCGAACTCACGGCGGCGCATGCCAGAATGTAGCAAGCAGTCACTCGAAGAAGAAGCCAGACTCAGATCTACCTCGAGTTTCGTACCGCACATCGCACTGCCTGCCCACAATCATCAATACCACGCGCGCACACATCACACTGCAGCAAGCCGCGTCACCTGCGCTACCGCTTCCTATCTGCGCAGATCGGATCAACTTTACACGTCGGAGGCTTTGGTTTCATTTGACGCGGGCATCTCCGCAACAAGTGCTTACTGCTTATTATACGAACTACGTACGGCGCATTCTGCACTAAAGCATTATGTCATGAATCGTACATGTTAAATATGTACCGCAACCACTTGGTTGGCTTGATTGGGCATGGGACTCACAACCCGTTTGCAGTCACGGCAACTGGTGATTTTTTCGTATTGTAGGGCACATGCGACCACGTCCTTCGCAGCGACTAACTTTCGCTGGGTCGTGGCTGAGATCTTCGAGAGGTTTGTACCGCGGTATAGCGTGTGTGTGTGATACCACTTGTCTCGCTCCGCCCAACAGTCCGTTGTATTTTGGCCGAAAACTCGCACCTCGCACCGCGTACCTCGTATCATATCATATCCGTAACATGAAGAATCAAAGAACAGGCCTACTCGTGTGGGATCTGACTCTTTTCGTTCTGAAATGACCCTGCAGAATGATCCATCGTTCGCCGCTTACCAGGCGGTGTCTTTGTGCGTGTTGATGTTTCTACTGGTCAATGATATCCGGCATAATACCCAGAGTCTGTGAGTAGTACTCGTAGTGTAGTTTTGTGGGCTGCAGGACTTGTAGAGCACGTCTACAGAATGCAACAAAACTGGCGCCAATAAATTAATCAACTTCAACAGCAGCTGTTATGCGCCTTATGTTTGTTTTTCGTTCCAATGTTTGCTTCTTCAAAGTTATCCGTGGTATATATCGATGCGTAGAAAACTCACGCCCACTGGTAGCCTGGAAGACTGGCCCTCGAGGCAGTTAGTCTGCCGAGCTCGCTTCGACACAGCGGGGCAAGAAGAAGCTCGATACAGATCGTAATTATAGAAACTACAAGATTCCCCGTCGGGGTGTGGTTGGCTTGAAATACCTTTGGTGTCGCAAGTTGAAAAGGGGGGAAAAGCTCTTGAAGACGAAAGAACATAAATGACTGCCGCGCAAGTAACCCGGCAAGTAACACCGACCAGCCCAAACGAGTTTATAGCTTATAGTCTATACCTGGTAGCTGCTATGTCAGGTTATACCACACACTGCCGCCCGCGATGGGTATCGGTACGTGTAGTCCAGGTAGAGTAGACAAGAAAGGACACGCAAATATAGGGAGAAGAAAACAGACTAGGGATCGACCGAGGTGGGCGGAACCATTATCTATCAACTCGGCAATGCACGCCCTACGGCTAGATGCACCCCAAGGGGTTTTGCGCTGGCCGACGGTACCATCACACCGCAATGATACTTGGTGCATGTTCGCTGCAAGGTATTGTTAGATATTCTGCGCTGTTATCGACGTCTCGACCAAGGATCCTGTGTCGAAATGTTCAAAAAAACACGACATCGAGAAGTGTCAGTGTGTTCCACCTACGGACTGCCCGAGTTAGTTCGTGGATTCGTAGAAATCGCTACGAGGGGGGTGAGAGCCGAAGGACTCCGATACACTTCAGATGGCCAAACAATATTGTGTGCTATGACGTCCGACAGTGCTGTGCTTGTTTGTTGTTGTTGCCCCGTGGGAAGTATGTATGCTGTCGTCTCGTATGGTTCTGCCATTGACAAGGTTGAATACATGGGACAGATCAGATCCCTATTCATGACCCCTGTTCTTCAGAGCAGACAGATCCCTGGTGTATATGGTCTACATTGCCTATATATCATGTTGCCGGGTGAGAGCCGGATGAAGTGAATAATCTAGCGCATGTTTCCTGGTTTGGGTTTGTACCACACAGGTCTTGCCCAACATATCATAACGACAGATAGATATAGGATGTAGATTATCTAGATCGTGATCTGTGCTATGTGTGCAAGGTTGGCGTTGCCTGGACCTGATGGTCGTATCGGTCGGCGTTCTTCACGCTGTCAAACGATGAACTCGAAGCCAGAAAACGGTGACAACCAACCCAATAAGTCAGAAATCGGTGTACCGTAGTTGTTTTTGTTCAGAGCACGGTACAGCGATGTTTTGACCAATGGGCGCTGTGTTTCCTGTGGGTGATTTTCCCTATACCCGTAAGTGGCGCAGAAAACACCGACAGTACACCGTTTTATTCTTGCAATTGTTGTCTGTGGTGAAAATGCTAAACCCTCAACTTCAGTAGGCAACGCGCTGGTTCTATGATGCTGCGCTCCTTGGGACGTTTTTTTTTTTTTTTTTTATTCTATCGTCTTTTTACTGCTAAAGTTGACGGGCGGAACGTTGCCAGGGTACGATGGGCGTATCGGTGGGTGTTCTGGGCGTCGCCTAACGGTTGGCCCTACGCCATGAAATGGTATAAAGTCAACCTGACTGGGTAGATAGGAGTCGGGGTACTGCAAGGTTTGTGGCCCGGAGACTGTACAGTCGCGCCTTGGCCAGTGATTGCTGCGGGAATAAGGTGTTTCCTGTGGTGGATTTCGCCTATACAGATTTGTCCCTAGGCGGATTTGCCAACGACTGCACCGACCTTTTACTTGAGATCAATCGACGGGTCCGGCACACGTAGGCTGGTTAGAGTCGGCGCAAGCGGGGGCTGTACGATATGGCGGCCGTTCCGTTTACCCTGAAGATGCGCAAGTCTTGAGGCGATGTGATGGAGAGTGGGTCTTGGGACGGAATGGTTCTGCTCCTTTCCTGGGCTTGCGCTCCTGCCCTGTCTGCCGTTGCCTCTTCTTGTGCGTGGAGGGCATTGACAGCGACTCTACTGTACATGGGTACGTGACGTAGACTCTCGGCCAGGAACAATTCGCTCTACTTTGAACTGAACACCACCGCCTCCTCCTCCTCCTCCTCCTCTTCCTACAAAACATTGGCTTCGAGCGCCGATATCGCACCGACCACCTCATGTCGTACGCCAAGGCCTGCGAGAAAGCACAACGCGAGAGCATCTAGACGATGATCCGAAAATAGTATGTCCTCTTCCCAAGGGGCGTGCAGCGAGCTGACTACGAACGACAAATCCAACGCCTGATGCTCGGGAAGAATGCCGATGATGAGAATCCGAGATCAGACGGGTCCGAAATAAGCAGGTCCAATGTCTAGCTTACGACCTCAAGGTGTTTCGAAGCCACCGGGAGATCCACAGAAAGCACCCGTTTGTTGCTCGGAGTGGAACCGGCGTTATGGCCCACGGCAGCGAAGGAGGTAGGCAAGTGGTAACGGGGGGTTGTCGAGGCGGCAGACCGTTGCATGATGAGATGATATGAGGAGGAGGCGAAGAGGGGCTGGCAACGCCACCCAGCAGACAGTGGCAAGAAAGAGTGGTAGCTGGGGGAAGGGGGAGGTGGATGGAGGGGGGGGGGGGGCGCAGCCATATTGATTTCCGCTGTCGACGATACGTGCTGCCGTAGGGGGCGCACCTACGTTTTCTGAGACTCCTCGGTGTAGGAGCCCTATAGACGCGTGCTACAACAGAGGTCGCGCTTTTTGGCTGAAACGTTTTCTGAATGACGGGGCTCCTTAACTCAAAACTCGTCGGGATTCCGTTCTTTTTTTTGGCAAGAATTTTTCGTTGTATACCTCTTTAGACCATGGGATTGTCCATCGGGTAGCACTTTTGTTTTTCCCCAAATCAGATTTTTGGGGGACCCTAAGTGAGGAGCCTCAGAAAAAAAATGTTGCACCTCTACCGTAGCGTGCGTCTATTAGTACTAATAGTACTATTACGGGGGACCATAGTACCATAGTAATCAGGACCCACGATACACACAAAAGCTTATATATCCCACTGTTTTTACTAACCATGTTTAGTCCTGATTACCACGTTCCCCCGTAAATAGTACTAATAGTACTAATAGTGTTAATTGTACGGTAGAGGTGCACCAGGTTTTTTCTGAGGCTCCTCACTTGAGGAGCTCTGAACCTCACCCAAAAAACTGATTCTTGAGCAAACCGAAAGTGCAACCCGATGAACAAGCCCATGGCTTAGGTATACAAAAAAAAATCAGATTGAAAAAAAAGGAACGACATTCCGGCGATTTGGGGTTAAAGGAGCGCCGTCATTCAGAAACAACCAAATCCAGAAAGTGCTACCTCTATCGCAGCACGCGTCACCTCACCCATGCAACTAATTTGAGGTGAAGTGAATGTGCAACGCCGTCACCAATGGCATGGCCTAGGTACAGAACGAAAAATATTGCAAAAGCACAAACGGTACTGGGTAATTCCTCGGTTGAGGAAAAACCCGTCAATCACAAATATATTTACCTCGGTTGAGGAAAAACCCGTCAATCACCAATATATTTCTATTTCGGCCATGTAGGGCTACCTCTATCGGCGAATGCTACGATCGAGGTAGCACGTCTTGGCATTCTTTTTTTCTGGGTGAATGGGCTCCTTAACCCAAAATCGTCGGATTGTCAATCTTGTTTTGCAATACGCATATTTTTTTATATGCCGAAATAAGTTTTTTGGGTGAGGTATAAATTATAGAGCTCCTCAAGTGAGGAGCCTCATAAACAAATTGGTGCACCGATGCCGTGGCACTCGTCGGGCGAAAGCAACAAGGAAATGACACATCGTGTGGTGCGGTCATACTTCGACCAACAAAGTCAAGTGGAACCAAGAACCTGTTGTTTTCTCATCAGTGTTTTCTCCTCGGGGGAGCGCGACGATGTGACGACGGCAGCATTGACTACCCTCTGGTATAGCTGGCCAGGATTGACGCTTGACACCGCTCGCTGTCGACGAGGAGAGTAGGAAAGAGACGTTACCGTGTGCCCAGGTTCTCGACTCGACTATTAGACACGAGTAAAATATCATACGGTACGTAGCAGAGACGGAAACCTATTTCGTGACGCGTACGACGGTCGGGGTGGCGAGTAATTTTTCTGAGGCTCCTCACTTCTGTGGGGTTCTACACCCCAAGACGCATGCTACGGTATCATAGAGGTGCACGATTGTTTTTCTGAGGCTCCTCACTTGAGGAGCGCTATATCTCTCCCAAAAACTGATTTGCGGAACAAGTAAAAGTGCCACCTGAAGAACAATCCCCCCATGTCCTACGGTAAACAACGGAATAATATGTTGCTAAAAAAATAACGAAATTCCGACGATTTTGGGTTAAGGAGCCCCGTCATTCAGTAAACGTTTCAGGAAAAACGTGCTACCTCTCTCTGTCGTGGCTCGCGTCCCAACCAACAACTGACTTTGAGGGCATTTGTACTGACTAATCCCATGATGGCTAATATAGGAAGTTGACGAATAATATTGTAAAGCACCGACGGACTTCCAGCAATGTTGGGCAGAGCCCGGTCACTTTTTTGTCCTTTTAAGCCTTAAAGCGTTACCTCTCACACATGCTACTATAAAGGTGCACCAGTTTTTTTCTGAGGCTTGTCACTTGAGGAGCTCTGAACCTCACTCAAAAACTGATTTGGAGTAAAACCGAAAGTGCAACCCGATGAACAAACCCATGGCGTACGTATACAAAAAAAAAAAATCAGATTGAAAAACAAGAACACGACATTCCGACAATTTTGGGTTAAGGATCCCTGTCATTCAGAAGCAAAAAAAGCCAAAAAACGGTATACCTCTGTCGTAGCACGAGCCCTCTATCGTTAGACACAGGCTATACGTACGGTAAAGGTGCACCCATTTTTTTCTGAGGCTCCTCACTTGAGGAGCTTCATACCTCACCCAAAAGCTTATTTCGAGCAAACCGAAAGTGCAACCCGGTGACCAAATCCATGGCTTAGGTATAAAAAATATCCATATTGTAAAACAAGAATGACATTCCGACGATTTGGGGTTAAGGAGCCCCGTCGTTCAGAAACAAAATTGTCTAAAAATGCTACCTCTATCGTAGCAAGCATCTTGTACCTGCAGAATGTGTAGTCTATTGGTAGATTGGTTCTGTATGCCTTTTCGTTTACCATGGACGAACGAGCTATCTTATGGCAATCAACAATCAGCTGTTACATGTGATAGCATCAGACTACAAACAACGCGTACAATATCATACACAAGTCATGCCCAAAGTACAGTAGTAATAACATCATTTTACGTTTTTTTGTTATGATTTTGTTTTATTTCGCCTGATAAATTTCTAGTTTTTGCGTTTGGGTGTATGTAATGCCCTCTTCTTGTTTTCCAGTTTGGCTATCCTGTCCATCATCTTGGCACATTCTCCTTCAGCTCTCTCCCTTTTCATAATTCAGACCCGGGGTCACATAGATCACCCCCCCCCCCGCCCCCCCCAAGAGCAGAACTGGGAATGCACCCACTTAAAAC
>JAYJMJ010294417.1:0-26688 GCA_036873875.1 Laminaria ephemera
TTATTTGACATCGCCAAATATTCGATTGCTCTAGTAGGGTGGGCTGTTTGCTAAGGCTAGGTCTTTAACAAATGAAACTGTTTAAACCCCTCCATTTGACAGGGCTTTCTAAGTCCAGCGTCTGATGTACTTTGCCCATCCTTTGCTGGGCTCAAACGAAACTGTTTGTTGGAAACAAATAATGAATACCCCTCAGCTCACCTTAGCCCAGATTGTGAGTGCGATTCTTCGCCACAAGGGCAAGTGTGTTTTGGTTTTCTTGATTGTCATTATGCTCGTGACAGCTGCTTTTTTGGTTTGGCCTCGAAATTTTGGCTCCGAGGGTCGACTGTTTGTTCAACTTGGTCGTAACGATGCGAATGTTTCGCCGACCAATGGCAGCGTTGGGATCTCAATTCAGGATACTCGCGAAACTGAAATCCGTTCGGTGATGGAAATCATCAAAAGCCGTGCAGTGATTGAAGCAGTTGTAGACCAAATTGGTACTGACAAGATCCTTGCCAGCCCGCTTGATGACTGGATGCCATCGCTTTCGATGCCCAGTTTTCTGAAGTCCAAGGGTGGTTCGGAAGACGGGATGACTAAGGAAGAGTACGAGTCGCTCAAAGATCGCGAAATCGCATCGAAGAAGCTTGAAAAGAGTATGACCATTTTCTCGGAGAAGAAAACATCTGTCATCTCCGTCTACGTCAAAGCTTCATCGGCTCGCCTTGCTCAAGAGATCGTCAATTTGATTTTTGAAGAAACCAAGAAGATTCATCTTCGTGTCCACGCGGTTAAGGGATCGACGGTTTTCTTTGAAGAAAAGATTGTTGAGAGTGAGGGGGCGCTAAACGAAGCGCTGACGACGATGCAAGGTTTTAAGAACAAGAATGGTTTCTTGTCCGTAGGCAACGCTCGTTCAACTTTGTTCGACATCATTAGCAATCTGGAAAAAGACATCCTGAGTACCGAGTCGATCTTGGCACAAAATCGCGAGACGGTACGGCATCTCCAAAGTGAGATGGCGAACACACAGCGACAGATTCAAGTGCAAACAACTGGCGTTGAGCGTAAATCAGGTGATGATGCTAGAAGTGCTGTGTTTAATCTGCAGGCCGAACGAGAACGTCTCCTGTCGAACTACCTGCCGAATCATCCTGACGTGATTCGAATTGAAAAACAGTTGGCGAAAGTCAAACGCAATCTGTCGCTGGTCAAGGATGAGCGGACACAGATGGAAATGAAGATCAATCCTGTCTACGACGAAATCAAAGTTGACTTGGTGCGCGCAAAATCGGCTGAAGTTGGATCGGCTGCGATGTTGGCAAAAATGAAAGAGGCTTTCATCTCTGCCAAGTCCCGTCTTGCGAACCTTAATGAGGCAGAAGTCGAATCGGACCAGCTTGAACGAAACATCAATACCGCTCGGAGAGACCTGGAGCTTTATCTGGCCAAGGGAATTGAATCAAAAGCCAATTCAAGTTTGGATCAAAGCAAAATTTCTGGGTTGGTGGTTGCTCAAGAGCCAAACTTTGTTGTCAAGCATGTGAGTCCCAAAGGATCATTGTTCTTGCCCGTAGGCGCAATGTTGGGAGTTCTGTGTGGCCTGGTTACAGCTTTGTTCTTTGAGAGAAACCACTTGAGTGGTTCGCTTAATGAGAGCGAAGTTGAGCAGATCCTCGAGATGCCTATCCTTGTTACACTTCCACGCGTTTATTCCAGCCGGAATATGGTGAACTAATGATTGAAGATACAATGAATCGAGACCAGAAAGATCGACAACGTGCCAAGCGAATGGGAGTGGCGCCGAGTGCAAGTTTGCGCCGTCACTTTCTTGCTCTAGCGCGGCAGGCACGTCAATGGTTCCAGGCCAAGACTGATGTTGGAATCGGCTTCAAGTCGATCGGCGTTACGTCTCTCAACGCTGGGGCTGGCAGCAGTACGATTGCTTACAACCTCGCGGCGGCTTTGACCTCTTTGGAACGCTCTCGCGTCTTATTGGTTGAATCTGATTTTGGTCGTCATTATATTACGCGACGATTGGGACATGCTCGTTCGGCTGGATTGAGCGAGTTGCTGATCGACTTCGCGGATGTAGATGAGGTTGTTCATGAAACTCCAATTACTGATTTAGAAGTTATTGGTTGCGGGCAAAAATCTGATCAAGAAGCTTTGGAATTGCCTTTCGATATGATGCCTCAGCTGATGAATGAGAGATTTTCTGAGTACGGATACGTAGTCTTTGATTTGCCAATTGCGAATCACTTGACCGCTTGCCACTCGATTACACCTCATCTGGACGGACTGATTTTAGCCGTCGAAGCAAACCAGATTGATCATCGGCAGATCAATCGTTTCAGACGCCATATGGAAAGCTTGGGCGTCGAGATCATCGGGCTTGTTATCAACAAGCAATAACAAACAAATATCACCTTCCCCGTGCCAACTGCCTCCCCTTGGTTGTTGGTTTACATAACGACCCTTCCTTCTTGTCGTTGACAACTCTGAAGACACATCTGGATTAGCGGAATGATCATTAGAACGAGACGAAAAAACGAATCGTTGGTCAGAAGACTTCTTCGACCATGGGCTCATGTTCCCCCACCGGGCTACCCGAACGTATTAACACCGACTCAGTTTGAGCAAGAGATTGCTAAAGAGCGGTTCCGCGCCAATCGTCGCAGTGGCGGTCAGCGGGAATTTGCCATCGTATCAATCGACTTTTCGGATCATAAAGTCAAAGATCAGGAATTGGAAAAGCTGATTCTTGATTTTTGCCAACGAATCCGTATCTCCGATGCGATCGGTTGGTATCAACTCCGCTTAGCTGTGTTGTTGCCCGAGACGAACAAGGACGGAGCCTACTTGGTTGCCAATGGGCTTGTTGACATCGCCAAGGAATCTGGTTTAGAGATTCAAACAGAAGTTTCTGTCTACCCTTGGGATGACAAACTTGTCAGTCGGTCGAATGAGCATCTAGGGCAGTTTGATTCGAATGAAAGCAGTGATTCAGATCAGCCTAGCGATGACATGCCATCTGGCGACGATCATTCACACCAGGCCACTCGAAGTTTTGAGCAACAGTCCTTTACGCGAATTGACTCCAATCATTCGTCTGGAGGCCACGCCGTGGCACTTGAGCCAGCACCCGTACCAAAAGTTTCTGCTCGAAACGTAACTGTCACATCGCCTGACTTTAAGTCAACGAACACGATCAATGCCAGTAGTGGCGCTTCGATTGATGTTGAAATTGCCAAGCGTGGAACAGGGACGGAGATTTCATTTCTTCCAAACTCCCAGACGCCAGTGTGGAAACGAGCCATTGATATTACCGGCGCTGGTGTTGGCTTGGTTGCGTTGTCGCCAATTCTCTTGGCAGCTGCAGCCGCCATTAAATTCGGTTCACGTGGCCCAGTCTTTTTCCGTCAGGCCCGCGAAGGGAAAGACGGAAAGAGTTTTGCAATTCTTAAATTCCGCACCATGATTGTGGATGCTGAAGAGCAGAAGGATTCACTGCGAGAACTTAGTGAGCAAGACGGTCCTGCGTTTAAGTTGAAGAATGATCCTCGCATTACTGGCATTGGTAAGTACCTTCGCAAGTCCTGCATTGATGAACTTCCACAGCTTTGGAATGTTCTTGTTGGCCAGATGTCTCTGGTTGGCCCACGCCCACTTCCGGTCGGTGAGTCGGAGCAGTGCCTTGCTTGGCAACGCCAGCGTTTGTCTGTTCTTCCTGGATTGACTTGTATTTGGCAAGCACGTGGAAGTCGCGACACCAAGTTTTCGGAATGGATGCGAATGGACATGGAGTACATTCGGCGACGAGGTTTTTGGTTCGATATCAAATTACTCTGCGAAACTGCCATGATCGTCGTTTTGCATCGAGGTTCAGTCTAAACCCTGATCAGGATTGCGGACTCATGTCAGTTGATAGAACGCATGGAAATGGCGTTGGACGAAATCTATGGAATACTCTTCTAAAACAACAAGTAAGATTGGCTGCGGGACGTTAGGTTGTCAGCTAACGAACGTTCCTCACGCGATTGTGAATTGCGGTGACGTGATCGTTGTGTTTCGGTATTCTGGAAATTGTGATGAACTAAGAAAGGAAGTCGATGTCCTCGTCGCTTAGTTCAAAATCAAACAATGAAGTTAGAATTAACTTTGCAACGCCAAGTGATCGATTTTGGCAGTTGTTGGATATGCCATTTTCCACGTTTACTGGTTTGGGCATTATCCTGGTTTGTGTCTTCATTAACTTGGCTAACATCAACGTTGATAAAATTGTTGTTGCCCTTGATATCCAAGTGTTGGCAAAGTTGTTTTTTGTTGGCTTGGGCGGGATCTATGGTTTCATTGGTGTAATCACCGATGTCCGGGTTCGCAGGTTGTTGTTCTCATTTCCTGTCGCATGGATGGGAATCATTATCGCGTTCTATTTTACTGCCGTTCCGTTTTCGATTTCGCAAACTGAATCAGCAGCTTCGGCGGTCGCCATGTGTGCGATTCTATTGTTGATGTGCCGAGCCTTGGTGCAGATTGGAATCCTTCCGACATTGACGGCAGTGTTCTATGGAATGTCACTGTTTACGATTTTCTCGTGGATCGTCTATTTCGCGTGGCCAGAGGTCGGAGTCATGATGGAAGCTCTCCCTGAAGGCGCTTTCGCTAGACGAATGTCCGGGCTGTCGCACCCAAACACTCTTGGCCAGTACACTGGCTTGACGGTTGTGCTTGGGACAATCATGTATTTTACTTTTAACCGTCGCACACCGTTTGTCGTTGGGATTATTGGAATCGCGGCATTGGCTTTGGTGTTCTCGCTTTCGAGGACTTCGCTCGTGGCAACCGTGTTAGCGTTGGCAATTGGCTATCGGCACATTTTCTTTAAACGCGAATACTGGTTGGCTTACGGTATTGGTGCATTTTTGATGTTGCTGGGACTTCTCATTCTCAGCACGCAAGTCGACCTAGGTGCCAAGATCGCCGAGAAGTTGACCATTGTTTCCAAGTCCGGAGACGCGGATGAGTTGACTTCCGCGACCGGTCGCTCAGAAATTTGGAGCTACGCAATCTACTTGCTGGGCTCCCGACCGTTGACTGGATTTGGAGCGGCGACTTCCAAGTTCTATTTGCACGACTACTCGCATTACACCCACAACCTGTTGCTCAACGTTGCGTTTTCGACGGGATTCGTTGGAGGCTTGGCCTGTCTATTGATGTGTCTGGGGAGATTGAAGACTCTCTTCACCGCTCAGCACGTGATGGCGGATGCGATCGTGGTATTTATTCTGATCAATGGGCTTTTCGAAAACGTTATCTTTTCGATCATTAGCGGAATGCCAACGATGGTGTGGATCATCGGCTTGGCTTGGCCCGTGCTGAGCCATGACCCCGTGCTTGTGGCATATCGGGAAAAAGAAGGTTTGCCGGAGCCATCTGAGGCTGGTTACGATCCGAGGTTTCTTCGATTTCGAGGGGGCAACTAACCCCATGAACATCGTTAAGAAACTAGATTCATCATCGAGTGGCGCTGAAACTGTTGTTGGCTTGACGCCTGAATTGAGTTCGCCAGAAATAGATTCTGCTTTATCTCAATTGCCCGGCAGTGAAGAATGTCTCGATCTACATGTCGTTGTTCTCAATAACTATTTGCGACGTCATCACGTTGCCGTTTATCAAGAGCTTGCCAAGCGAGTTAGGAAGTTGACGGTGCTGCTATCTGTGCAGATGGAGCCTGATCGAGCTTGGGATCCAGAGTGGGATGGTCTCGATGTGCGGATTCAAAAGAACTGGATGTTCACGTCTTGGTGGCGGCATCCGTCCGGATTTTCTGAGCCAAACTTTATTCACATTCCGACTGACTCGATTCGTCGTTTAAGAAAGCTCAAGCCTGACGTTGTGCTCTCTTACGAGATGGGCATGCGAACCCTGTTGTCTTCTGTTTATAGAAAACTGTTTAGCCGTGCTCCTTTGGTCATGGTTGGCAACATGTCCGAGCATATTGAGAAAGAACGTGGCTTGCTGCGGCGCATGGTCCGAAAACTGATTTGTTTTGGAGCCGATTACTTCACTTACAATGGGCCAAGTTGTAAACGCTATTTGGAAAGCCTCAACATTCCCGAGGACAAGCTTTTCCACTTCCCTTATTGCATTGATGAAGCGACGGTCAACGTTGACAGCGATTCTTCGCCGGTCGTCGAAGAAGAAGTGCGAAGACTGCTTTATTGTGGTGCTATCAGCGAGCGAAAAGGGATTTTGCAGTTCACTCAAGCGCTCAGTCAATGGTGTGACAGCCATCCTCAGCAGCTCATTGAGTTTTCGATTGCCGGTACGGGGCCGTTGCAATCGGAGGTTGCCAAGTTTGAAAGTGAAAATCTCAGTATCAATTTTCTAGGAAACTGTGACCTTGAGCAGTTAAGAAATGCTTATGGATCAGTTGATATCTCTGTATTTCCCACGCTGGCGGATGAATGGGGATTGGTGCCAATTGAGGCAATGGCTTCTGGGCTTCCTGTCTTGGGTAGCAAGTTTGCTCAGTCCGTTGAGGCTTGTTGTGTCGATTCGGTAAATTCTTGGGTGTTTGACCCTACGAAATCGGATACGATTTTGAATGCATTGGATCGTTCTTTACTTTGTTCGAGAGTCGAGTTGCAAGGGATGCGGGAAGCTGCCAGGGACGCAGTGGCACATATATCGGCTGCTAATTCGGCGAAGTTGGTTTTAGATATGGTTCAGAAAATTGCAAAACCGAAGAACGCGACGAACCCGTAGTTAGCTACGCAGCAAGTTGATATTTGCATCGACACGACAACAATTGACTCACTTCCAAGACTTACACGAATGCGTACCATGCCTCTAGCCAGTACCTCAATCGATCTCGACAATAAGTGGTCGTATCTCAAGGCGCATGGAAACCCTGACTGGGAAATGTATCCGACTTATTTGCCATGGGTGGTTCCTCGTATTCTCGACTTTCTAGGCGAGCGGGGACTTAAGACGACCGTGTTTGTTATTGGGCAGGACGCGGAACTGGATGTGAATCATGAATCACTGAAGATGATCTCAGATGCTGGTCATGAAATCGCCAATCACTCTTTCAATCATGAGCCGTGGTTGCATCTATATCCGCCAGCGCAATTGCTTGAGGAATTTGAGCGATCCGAAAACGCAATCGAAGCGGTCACCGGCCAGAAAACCATTGGCTTTCGTGGACCTGGTTTTAGCATTTCAGATGAAGTCTTGAGGACGCTGATTCGTCGCGGCTACAAGTACGATGGCACGACCTTTCCAACATTTCTAGGGCCTGTGGCACGAGCCTACTATTTTCTCAGCGCTAAATCATTGAGTCGGGAAGACCGGGAAGAACGCAAGGAACTGTTTGGTCGATTCAGCGACGGGTTCCGCAGTAATCATCCGTACAAGTGGAATTGGCGGGGGCAAGAGTTGACTGAGATACCGGTTACAACAATGCCGATTCTCAAATTGCCATTACACGGTAGCTACATTCTGTACCTTGGACAGTTTTCAACAACCTTGGCCAAGATCTATTTTTGGATGGTGCTCAAGATGTGCCGCCTGATGGGGGTTGAGCCATCGTTTCTTTTGCATCCTTTGGATTTCATGACAGCCAAAGACGAACCTGATTTGGCCTTCTTTCCTGGCATGAACCAGCCAATTGAGCGGAAGCTGAAGCTGTTGTCAGATTGCATGGCGATGCTGACCAGTCAATTTGAAGTGCTGACGATGAGCGAACATGCTTACGCGCTGGATCAAGTCGATCTGCCTGTGAGCACGGTCAGCGCAGTGCCTCCGGGCGCTGCTGGTGATATTGTTCGGTCGACCGTTTAAGCAATCGACTTGTTAATTCGGCTGATTGAATAGAGTTGATTGCGATCAGATCTTCACAGGCTTAATTCTTACTTGCTGTGCTGCGGCAAAGTGCGTGGAAACGGAAGTCTCTCGCGAGGCGGAAGTCGCAAATACGTTTCTTCGGCCCAGTCGTTGCGTTCCATGGCAGTTGCGTAAAATCGCAACCAAGACTCTTCGTCTTCGACAATATCCAAGCATTGCCAACGAAGGTATTTGTCTTTTAGGACGACTTTCTTTTCTTGCGCTGGCAAGATGTCTCGGACAATCAGGCAGTAGAGTTGGCGATCAGAAAGGTGATCGGTGAACTCGAGCAAGATATTCTTTTCGTAGAGCCGACCAATCGCTTGGTGAAGCTGTTGTTTGATTTCAATGTCTGACAGAGTGTTGTGCTCGGGCAATGAAAGTTCGGGTTCGAACCATTGTCCAATTGGCAAAACAGGAGCACGCTCCCAGCTCAACAACGATTGCAGGAATTCGTTTTCTCGGCTCACCGACATCCTGTCGAGGTTGACCAAGAAAACAGATTCATCGAGGTACGGCTCCATCTCGTCGCGAAGCTTTGCGTTTTGCATTAAGAGTTCAACATCGCTCATTGAATCGACTTTTCAGGGAACCTTGATTCGGTTTGGAAGCTGCAAGTTACGCCTGACTGACGTCCTGCAACACAACACAAGAGAATTTAACAAGGTCCAATTGAGGTACAAGATTTCACTTGAGCGAATTCGCAAAAAACATAATCACAATTTGTTTTGCGTTCCTACAACCGCCATCGACGTCAATGTTTTACAGCCAATCACGCCTGAGACTGCAAGCAAGTTGATTTTGCGAATCCAAACTGTCAAGCGGCGACGCAGCCAGCGATGAAACGTTGCTGGTTCTTGAGTCGTTTGGCTCCTAGTTGTTTTGGGGTTAACAGTTGGGCGACTTCTCAATTAGCAAGCGACTCTGCGTGACGTTTGTGAAGACCGTAAACAGGGTTGAGTAAACGATACCGCTGGAATAACCGTCACAGCCAATCGCGTTTTTCTTTGAAACAGGACTGAGCTCACATGAGATTCAGTGGGGAAAATATCCCGTCCTATCTTTCAACGTTCGCTTTTCATCGAGTGAAATGCTCCTCCCCACCGAAGTTTTCCCCCACGTTACATTCATGCGTTCGCAAAAATCAAAACTTGATTCCTTTGGAATGCTAAGCGTTTTGAGCACGACGTTTGGGCTGAGTGTGGCGTGCGTTCTTGGGTGGTTCCACTCTGCAAACGATATTTGCAACGATCATCTTTTAAGACTCTTCGCTGGTCAGTCAAAAAGCAATGAAGTCGTTTTGGTTTACACGTTAGACGACGCTTTCGAAGACGACAACTGTGCCGATCTGAATGCGATCACTGAAACGTTGTTGAATCTAAGAGCAAAGAAGATTGGATTGCTTTTTGATCCCAGTGAAAAACAGTTCGAATCAATCAAGGAATCAGGACTTGCTCCAAATGTTGTGGTCGGTACGTCGATTCGCAATCAGTTAAGAGCCGCACGGGATCAGCAATTGCAACAAGGAAGTGTGTCAGCTGGGTATCTGGATCTAAAGATGGATCAATCGGTCTATCGCAACCATCATGCGTTTGCTGAATTTTACGGACAATTTTACCCGTCATTTGAATACGCGATCTGCAGTCAGCTCTTGCCCGCCGCTGCACTGCCGTCCAAGAGAGATCTTGGAATTCGGTTTGTAGGTAAAGCAAACGGTTTGCCACACGTGAGTGCTGAACGGGTGCTCAGTGGAGATGTGGTTCAGGAACTGATCGAAGGCAAAGTCGTATTGGTTGGCCCGATGCCGGTGAGCGGATTGGGTTTCATCACGCCGACAACTGATTTGCGCAAGAGAATGAGCCGATTGGAATTGCACGGAAATATTGTCAATACGTTGTTGCATGGGAATCAGTACGAATCCGCCAACAACTGGATTGTGATTTTGATGGTCTTTTGTGTGGCGTTGTTTGGCTGCCAGGTCTTCCGGCAACTTCGACATGCATACTTTCTTCCAGCATTTCTTTGCGGCCTTGCAGTTCTGTTTACGCTTTCTTGTGCAATGGTTTATCTGTTTGGCCTAAAGCCTCCCGTTTTGGAGCTTGGCCTAGCCCTCCTTGCCACTTTGGGCACCAGTGTCATCGGTCGATTTTGGCATTCTGTCGAAGTCGTCAACAACCTAGAACTTCAGCGAAAAACCAGCCAGAATTTCAACTCTGCGACAGAGCATAAGAGTGAATGGGATTTTGTTGTTGATGCAATTTACCAATCCGTTTATCCAAGCCGCATGGTGCTGTTAGAACTCAAGCCAGGCAGTAACTACGTGACCGTTGCTAAAGGGGTTAATTGCGAAGACGAAGAGGTTCTCGAGAGGCGGCGGGATATCTATCGTGCACCTTTCCAAGATGCCGTAGACGCAAAGTCGGCGATTTTGGTCGGTGATAGAAGGTTCTTTACGGACGCTCAAAAGGAAGATTCAAACTTCGCGGAGTACATCGTGCCCCTGATGGTGATGTCAGAGTTGAAAGGCTTCATCATTGTCGAGATGCATATTGAGAGAATTGAGCAATGGAGCGACTTTGAGAATTTTCTGACAATTCTGGCAGCCGATGTAGCGGTTTTTATCGATGAGAAGAATGAACAGAAAGAGCTGGCTCAACAGGATGCCAATTGGTTGGGAAAACTGAAAGTTGTTCCCGAAGTAAGACAGGAAGCTCAGTTCAACCGTATCGTTTCGGAGCAACAGAAAGTCCACAAGCTCTCTGGTGATGTCTTCAAAAAGGCCAAGATTGCCTTGGCTGTTTGTAATGCCTTTGGCAATGTCAAGAAAATCAACGCGAAAATGGTTGAGCTGTTGCAGGGATACGGAATTGTCATCAGTGACACTGACTGCGTTTCAATTTTGCAAGCACTGACTGGTCGCGAAAAGAACGTGTGTCGCGGCATGTTTCGAGATTGCTTGTTCAATCGTAAGCGTCAACATTTCTTCGTTGAAGCGGGTGAGGTTTTTCCTGCACCGCTGGTGATCTACTTGGAGCCAATGGGTCGCGAAGGCGAAGATGGAGATATTTCATCTCGGTACTTGGCGATTCAAGTCCTGGAAGGAAGAGTCTTTCAGAAGTCAGAGGATTGGCGAATGCGATTCGAAGGTTGTCGCTCTGCGCAATTGAAGAAGCGTCTTGAAGAGCTGCGAATCCTCACTAAGCGACTTGGAAGTCCAACCAGTTCATCAGATCAGCAGATCATGCGTCGACTCGACGAAACGATGGCAGACTGCCGAAGTCTTGTGGGGGTTGAGATCGGTGAAAACCCGGAAAATTATCTGCAGTTCGACTCGCTATCGGTTTGGGAATCAGCTCTAGAGTTAAAGCGACGAGAATTTGAGAGCGATTGCATCAAAGTGATTTCGCAATACGACGAAGAGTCGTTGGACGTTATGGCCAACCCGTTTTTATTGGAACAGGTTTTTGAATCACTGTTGAACTGTATTGCTGATGATGCTGGCGAGAACGCTGAGATCTTCATGGAAGCGACTAAAGTCGATTCCAAAGTTCATTTTCACTTTCGACATACAGCTAGTGGAGATCCAGTTGAAGGATTCCGTCAATCGCTCTCTGCTGGAACCGATGGAAATGACGACTTGATTGGAAACGCCGAATCAATGCTTTCATTGGCTCAAATCGATCAGTTTAAAAAGATTGAATCTTGGTTGGAGGCTTGGGGCGCAACACTAAAGATTCGTTGTTGTGACCGATTTCGTATTAGTGCCGATTTGGAGCTGGATTCTAAGATTGATCAAAAGCGGCCAAGTGAAAATCGTCAACTTGATTCCAGCCCTCGAAAACGAATCAGGTAACCTAGATGGATCTCACGGTTCCAATTTTTCCATTTGATTCGACCGCCATTACCGTAACAACAACGGTTTGGATTGGTGTTTGCATTGCGGTGTACTTTAACCTTAGGCTTGGCTGGACGCTGTCTGCATTGGTGGTCCCAGGGTACTTGGCTCCTCTGGTAATGACTCGGCCGGTTTCCGCTGGGGTGATTTTGCTTGAAGCGATCATCACCTACTGCATTGTGCTTTTTGTTTCCGAGTTGCCCAAGCGTCACAAGTTTTGGAGTAGTTTCTTCGGCAGAGATCGATTCTTTGTCATCTTGGTCGTTAGCGTTTTGGTCCGCGCGGTCATGGATGGTTGGCTATTGCCCTACGCGGGAAGGATTGCTGTAGAGCAATACGGAATTAACTTCGACTATCGCAACGAGCTTCATAGTTTCGGATTGATCGTTGTCGCTTTGATTGCAAATTACTTCTGGAAGCCCGGACTGACTCGTGGAATCATGCCTTTGTTGACATGTGTTGCTTTGACTTACTTCGTCGTCAAATTCTGCTTGGTCGGATTTACGAATTTCAATGTAGGAAACTTTCATCTGCTTTACGAAGATGTTTCGACATCGTTGCTGGCCAGTCCCAAAGCCTACATTATTGTGCTGTTGACGGCGTATCTGGCATCTTGGTTCAACTTGCGATATTCATGGGACTTTAACGGTATCCTGATTCCCGCATTGTTGGGTTTGCTTTGGTGTGAGCCAAGCAAAATTGTTGTCTCCGCTGCAGAATGTCTGGTGATCTTGTCACTGGCGAGTCTGCTTTTGAAAACGCCATGGTTTCGCGGAATGACAATGGAAGGCGGGCGCAAGCTGTGCTTTTTCTTTACGATTTGTTTCGTTTTTCGATTGGTACTTTGTCATGCGTTGCCACACCTAATGCCATCCGTTGAACTGACTGATGCTTTTGGGTTCGGCTATTTATTGTCAACGCTGATGGCGATCAAGGCGCATGGGAAGCGATTTACCATTCGCATGTTCAGGTCCACAGCCGAAATCTCGATGCTGGGTGCTGTTGCTGGTAGCTTGATTGGATTCGCATTTTATTGCGGTCCAGAAATTCGATTTGGCAATCCACTGCCAGCCCGCATTGCAGATTCGCAATCAATGGTTGCACCGCTTGGGTTTACCAACCTGCCTTTGCGAGACTTGCTTGGTAAAGACAAAATTCAGCTATATGAGAACCAAGCCCCGGGTAGTTTCTTGCCACCATCGGCACAAGAACTGTCCACATTTCGTGATGCAGTCGAGAGTCTTAAGCAGTTGGTGAATCAGGAAGTCGACTTGCGCAACTCTGAAGTTCTCAATCAGGTAGCGGTTCAATTACAAGATGTCAATTATCGTTTGCTGGTCGTTGAAGATCGGTACTTGTACTTCCGCGAAACCTCTCCCCCACGTGGCTGGGGAGTTTATGTTATCGACACAGAACGAGTTAACGGGATGTGTTTGGAAGTTCCAGATCCATTGGCTGAAAGGGGGATGACAGAAGCCAGTCTTTGCCTGTTTCATAGAATGCCATGCACTGCTTTGTCCATTGCTGGTTCGCCAATGAAGCTCAATCAATCAGGCGGCTCCGGCGTGATGACTTCTCGTCAATCAATGTTTTCTGAATTTCATAAAGTCTTTTCTCGATCATCGCTTTCGAGCATTTTGCAAGTACGTGGTTTTACCAAAGCAACTTATCGGCAGCAAAAAGGGCAAGCTGGTGATGTCGAAGACGCACACTTGTTGGCTCGGTCGCAGCTTTGGGTTCGCGACTCTATCGCGCCACAACTGAAGTTGACCGAGTTGAAGTCGCTTTCCGGAAGCTTCGACATTCTCTGGAACGAACGACCGGTTAGAAACCGGCTGCGCAGACGTTCGAGTGGGTTCTTCGCTGAGCTCATTCTCAATGAAAATGACCGTCGCCGTTTGATCGGGAAGCTGTACAACGGAAAATCAGTTGGAGGTCAGCCAAACGAAAATTCATTGACGATGGTGGCCAAAGTTGAAGAAGGAAGTTTTAACCAGTGGATGAACGAACGAAAAGTACTGATTTGTCAGCAGGGAGGTGACGGATATCAACCGGCAATGCTTCAGCAGATGTTGTTTATGGATCACGAAGTTGTGCAACCTTTGATGGCGCTGCTCAGCGGATTGCCGTCCTTTGATTATCGAAACAGTGATCAACCAAACCACTACCAGCGGTTTTGGGAAACTCAAGAATGGATCGACCAGTTCGTTCCAATTCAAGCTGCCGCAAATACTCTGGGTTATGAAATAACCGTTCTTATCAATCCAAATACGAAAGAGCCGTTGGTCGCGTTGGCAGAGACCGTTTCGCCAGCTCAAGAAAGTACGGCTAAAGCGGCTACAGGCACTGTAGGAACAGCAAAGGCTAATTCGATCAAGCCAGGCACCAAAGGTTGGGGAACCTTTGTGTTCCGTCCGGGGCTGGCTGAGTCGTTTGCTGTCGAGATTCCGCGACCCTTGTTTGAAAGACAGTCATTTGACTTTGGAGTCAATCTTTTTGATCGACCTCGCGCTTCGGCATTGCTTGTCGCGGGAGCTCACCCTCGGGCGAATCTTGACGGATCGGCTGATATTTCCAAAGCCAACAATAAAGTCAACTTGTTCAACTTGGTCCGACACGTGTTGCTGCGGCAGTTGAAAGAGCGACCACTACTGATTGCTCAAGCACGTGCGATTCAAGCCCCGGTCAGTGCGGACGTGGTGTTGGCAACAGACGATGGGACTTTCAGAGTCGAAGACCTGTCTTCTCTCAAGCAACGCTTGGTTGATCAGTTGAATCGTGATTCGCTTAGCTACACCATTGTTGATGGCAGGGAAGAGACCGCTGGATATGAGCTGGGCATCTTGATGAGAGCGACCTCCATTCAGGTTTCTCGAAATAAAGAAGTGATGAGTCTTTGGTTGTCTCCATCTCTACGTAGTAAGTTTCGCAAACAAACAGAAAACCGTTCGCTTGATGCTCAATTCTCCGCCAGCGGGATTCCGACAGTGGAGGCCAGTTTCATTAATCACTTGATGGCCACTCCAGTGCTCCAGCAGTACAAGAAGACTAACAAGCTTCATTCGACTCCGGTTCCTGACGCACTGCGTGATCAACTTCGGAGATACGCTGATTCATTTGATGTCATCGCATTGATGAAGATTTCGCAGGAGTATCCAGGTTGGCAATTCAAACGAGTCGTTGACACTGACTCTGAGCAAGCCTTCTTGCTGATTTCGAAGTCGGATCAGGAATTCCCAACAGTCTTAAGCTTGACAGGATACTTGGCGGACCAGTCGGTGAAATTCGAAGCACCGAGTGTGGGAGTTTTTGAGTCGTTTGTTCACTCTCGCTCGCTTTGGCTAGAACCGCAGGCGGCTAAGAAAAACTCAAAGGGCAAAGGGCTCGAGAATAAATCTAACTTGAGCCATACATTACCGGTTTCTTTTCAAAAGGAGACTCAGTAATGAGATTTCGTGAATGGTTCATGATTGTTTGGGCAATTGTATTTGCCACGTTGCTTGGCTGGTTTGGCACCGCGTGGGTCCAAGGTACGTTCTTTGCCTCGACAGAGATTAGTCGCGATGATGCGCGGCGGCAAAAGGCCGCACTAATATCCAAAGAGACCTGGGTTGAATATCAGGTCGCGACAGGATCCAACACTTTGCGACTATATACAAATGCAGTGCTTGGGAAAAGTGAGACGCCAAGTTACGGCTTGAACAACCCTCGACAAGGATGGAAGTACGCCATCGAATACGAATTGCTCGATGAAAGTCGTAACCTGATTCGCAAAAATGAATACCATTTTCGTAGCACTATTCGCGAAGTGGTAGACAGTGAAACCAACCAAGTGATTCAGCCATTGTTTATCGGTGAAACATCACTACCCGCGACACAGACTCGTACGATGCATGTTCCTATTCATGATCTTGATACAGTCGTTTCCATTGTGCGAGTGCGATTGGCTTCAGCAGACCCTCAGATCGATGAAGTCGTGACGCGAGCCGTCGCCCGGATTGAAAGACAAGACTTTGACCAGCTTAAAACTTGGAACAGGATGTCAAAGCAACGTCATGAAATGCTGTCCAAATACTGCGTTTACAGCCACGACCTGTTAACAAAGTCTGAGCGCGACAGCTTGATGCGCTGGCGATGGGCGAAATGTCCCGTCATTGGTGAATGTCAGCACCGTTACCTATTCTTTGTTGGTGACCTCGACGATCAAGATGCACGTGAAGATCAAGTTCCTGTTGGTCTATATATGGATCCGCGATCTTTGGCGACGATGCCGATTCCCGAAGGTCAGGCGACGGTTCGCTTAGAGTTTCAAAGTCTCGATCAAGATAGTCAGAGTGGCATTGTTTCGATCACCAATCATCCAATCGAAGGCGGTCAAAAGACGTTCTATGTTCAGAACCTTGGTGGAAATAAAACGGAGCCTCAGTCTCTCGAGATTCCCGTCAACGGCGGCATTCTAGATTTCAAGCCGTCTACACGAGCCGTGGTTCGAGCGTTTTGGAATCCGATTGATAGTCGCGCAAAACAAATTGCCGAGAGTTGGGATGAAAGTGACCATTACACCTTACGCCTCGAAGAAGATGAACTCGAAGTGACCCCGAGACCGATGGTGGTGCGAAACTATTTAGCCAGTGAAAATCAGCCTGTCGACTTTGCGATCAGTCATCTCGATGATGAACCGACCCCTTTGCGTTTGCAGGTTCGATACCCTCGGGGAACTTTTTTTAACGGCTCGCCAGTTGAGCAGTACGATTCTAATGAGAGCATGTCTTCGGTTGAACGCGCGATGTCCATCAAGCCTACGCAGATTGTCTGGGAGTATCTCGATAACGACGGGCGTTTGGTCGATTCGGGAATACTAGATGTTTCAACCGAGGTATCGTCTTATGATCGTTTGGTTGTTAACGGACAGGATCAACAGACTTCAGATGCAACGGAGTACTTTTTTCGAGTCCCAACAAACGTTTCAAATGTAAGAATCAAGTCCCCAACAACGAAGTGCCTAGTCAATGGTTACGTTCGACCTGCGGGTTTTGCGAGAACGGTGAGAGTGCCTGAAGACTATCACGCGTTTCATCGAATCCAATCTGTTAATCGAGCGTGGTTTGGCCTCAAGCCCGTTGCTGACTTGGAAATGATTCGAAGCAATCGTTCTTTTGTCGTTGCTGTTCAGTCGCGGCCACGTGACGCCAATGAGAATATTCTCAACGGCAACTATCAGTGGATCGGCTACACGCCCGAAGGAAACTGGATTGCCCGACAAATGCTGGTCCCTCACAAGATCGATGGTTCTTCAAAACCACGACCAAGCGCTTTGGCAAGTACGTATTTCGAGATCGCGAGCGATCAAGAGTATCGATGTCAGAAGAATCCAGTTGCGTTTGGAAGCCTCGAAGTGACTCCCAAACTCGTCTTTGCGGGAGATCAAGCTCCAGGGGAAGTTGAGGTTTTGATTGACGGAGTAGTCGCCAAACGTCTTCGCTTATTGACGGAGCGTGGGGAGTTGGATTTGAAGAAGATGGGGTTTGAAACTCAAGGAAATATTGAAGTCCGAAGTGAGAATCAGGTCCGGTTTTTTGTCAAAGGACTCGCCGTTCAGGACTCCGAAGCCTTCCTCAAACGAACTGCACAACGGCTCGACCATGGTCAGCTGCATTTTAAGTTTTCAAAACTGACCACCAGGGAAGAGCTGTTAACGCTCAAACTTTATCGACACGGACATCAGGATTCTCGCTGTAAGATTAGTGTGACCGTTGAGTTGCCAGTGAATTCGAATAATGATCTAGCCAAGCCTCAATCAGGTTTTACGATCACAAAAAGAGTCTATGACTTGCGTCCCATGGATGAAACGGATGCGGTTCTGCTGGGGCAGAATTCTTGTGTCGATACTGGCTATCGATGTTTTATTCGTCTCGGTGAAGAGCTTCCACCTGGCGACTACCAGATAAAAGTTGATCGTCTCGATGGTGGCGAAGACGGATTGGTTCTTCTCTATCAAACAATTGTCGAGGATGAACCCGTCTCCATCGCGACAACCATTGGGTTAGAACAACGTGGGCGAACGGTGGGAGTCGTGAACCCATGAATAAGATCGTAATCGCTATCATCCTCGTTGTGACACCTTTGGCTTGCTACGCAAGAGTTCAATGGGCTCAACCCCAAACGGAAGTTGTTACAACTGTAGCTAGAACCGCAACTGAACCGTCGACGAAAGTCGAAGTCGGTGAGAAATTTGGCACGGCTGTTGGTGAGACAGAAATTGAAAGATCTGTGCAATCCAGCAATGTTCTTCAGTTGAGTTCAGATCAGGAACGGTTTGGTCAGCTACTAAAGGCGTCGACGCAGAGTAAGAGGTTCTTGACGCCAGAAGTTGATGAAGTCAGCCGCTTTGAGAAACTGTTTTACGCGACGCTTCTTGGCAAGCGACATCTAAATGAGTTGGCCACTGAGTGGGCAGAAGATGGCTGGGTGCTTGAACGAATTCAACTGACCAGTGACAGAACAAATGACGGAGTCTGTTTGGTGATCTATGAAGCGAAATCGCAACAAAAGGGACGTGGTATTTACGCGATTCGTCCGTTAGCTTCGTCGAACATAGTGCTGCAGGCCCCCCATCGTTTCTTTGATCAACGATCAGGAACAATTGTTGGAAAGCTCTTTCAGGAATCAGATTGTCTGGCGGCTGCGTGGAATACTGTCCATCGCAAACAATACGACTTGGCTCATCAAAGCAATCATTTTATTAACGCATTCACAAAGGCGGTTTTGCGTTATGAATCCGAAGCGAAGGTTATTCAAGTTCACGGCTTCGCCAGTGACAATCTACAAAAAGTGGATCGGGGAGTTGATGTCATTGTCAGCGATTCGACAAAATACCCAGGACGTTTGGCCAGAGCATCAGCCCTGAATTTGAAGCAAAATCTCGGATCGAAATCTGTGCGACTGTTTCCAATCGGGATCCAAAAGCTCGGCGGTACAAAAAATGAGCAGGGCACTTTGGTTCGCGACGCTGGCTATCTTGGGTTCTTGCATCTGGAACTAAGTAGCGACTACCGGCAAAAACTCGATTCTTCAGCCCAATCACGTTCGAAATTCATCGAATCGCTAGCAGAATAGCGTCGGATGTGGATCGATTCTGGCGAAGTTCGTTGGCGTTATATCTTTGGCTTAGCGCCCAGCTTAGCAAATCGCGATAGTAAAGATAATCGTCACAGTTTAACGCTTGATCTCGGAATCCCCCTTTCTGTATATGCCACGCGGCTCTGGATCGACAAGTGCGCACTTGTTTATTCCTCGTTTGATTGATTCACATTCAATCAAATCACAGCCTGCGTTCGTCTATTCAGAGCTAGAGTGATTTGCGAACGAGCAATCGCAACCATCAAAGAGATCATCAGTTTGATGATACCGATGTTGGCAACACTTCGAAATCGCCTCTCTCATTCTGTGGAATGCTGCGCGCTGGAAGTGGCTCGATTAGTAAGGTGCCCTGCCCTGCTGATCACTGTGACGATGCTTTGGATTCTCTTAAGTGGTATCGTTTCTCCGGCGTTAATTTCTCAAGATCTTGACAGATCAAGACAGGGTCGCGAAATCATTAAGGCTCCGCTGTTATGGGACAATGTGACGTCGTCTCGGCAGTTTCTTTGCGGAGTGGAACCCGAGTATTCGTTGCGTCGTCGCAAAAGTGTTGTGACGTTGATGCCCAACGAGAGTCTTGATTTTCTAGTCCCAGAACATGAATTGGTAAGAGTGGTTGTTTGTGACGAGACAGCCACAGCAAGCGATGTTCAGATTTGGTCGTCCAATGGATCAGGGCTCTATCGTCGGCAGGGCTCTGCAGTTTCAACAGATGGCCAATCGATCGTCGCTGCCCCTAACGAATCTGACACGTCGATTGCGAGAGTTTGGAGGCCGCAATCGTGCACTGGACCAATCACGTTGGCGATTTACACGTCGCGTCGAACCACTCCAAAGTTGCTTGATTATTATCAATGTCCAATTCTAGACGGTGACCGGACGGTAACAATCTCTGATGACAACGGAGGGAAGCCGCGATCCTATTCAGAGATCCAAGCTGCGGATTCAAGACGTGTGGTGGTAAACGAGCCAACTCGAGTTCGATTCGAAGCCAGGTTGAAGTATGGAATCGATGTTGAGCAACGACAGACGTATTGGTTGACGGTTTACGTTGATGGATCAGTCGCGCGAGTCTTGTCATTCGACACATTGCCGCAGCGCGTGAATCGAAACTTTGTGTCTGGTTGCGAACGAATCGTGGGACGCAGAGAGTTTGCTTACCTGGACCTGGACTATGGCGACAAAGAAGTCACCGTGGTTCCTTCCCATCCAATCTATTTGCGGATCGATGGTGTCGGTTTGGATCTGTGTCGCGGCAGTTTGAACCGAAGCTTTGACTTTCGCCAAACTGACAGTCTGCCGGAATCGTTTGCGATTGGGACTCTGGAGCAATTTGATCCGAGCACGTCGTCATTAAGCGAGTCTTTTCTTGAACAGCCTTTGCAGGTCAGCCATGAGTTGGCAAAGGCGTCAGGTGCATCCACCCGATCAAACTGGAATCCGTTTAAAAATCAACAAGCGATTCAAGCGTTGGCGAGGAACAATCTCAACCCTCATGGAGGACTACGTGCATACATGTGGGTGCGAGCGTTGGCAGCCAAACATCAAACGGATGCTGAATTTGGGGATGAAGTCAGTGTTTCAGACTTTGCAAACCGGATTCGCGAACGCTATGTGTTTTACCGAGATGTGCTTCCTCGTACCCTCGATGACAGTGACGAGCTAAGAAACGTAGCGTTCTTCAATCGAAGGATTCGAAAGCCCAATCAGCAGACAACCGAAACGATTGTTGGCGAACAGCATATTCCAGACGCTTTGTCGTGGTTGCCAAAGACTCGTCTGGTTTCGTTGGGCACTGGCCCAAACGTTCGTCTGACGTATCGGATGCCATCAACAATCGGTGCGACGTTGCTGCGTGTCGTGATTGACCAAACGCATCTAAAACAAGGCACCCGTGTGATGGTGCAATATGATGATCGACCGCCAATCGAACTAACTGTCGAGACTTGTGATGGCATGCCAGAGTCAAGTATGAAGCCAAGCCGAGCAGAAGCCGCGCTGGCCAGCCTTGCTGCAATTCACTCCGAATATGACAGTGGAGCGGTTGGCGGCCCGTTTTCCGTGAACTCGTCTCCGCTGCCGATCATCCGCGCCGCCACGGCTGAATTCGTTAAGCCTGATGGAGTGTCCAATGTGTCGCTCTGGTTGGCTTCAGAGTACCAATCTCCTGTGAATGTTGGCCTGCAATATTTGGATGCGAGAAAGGCTCGACTTTCCGAGGCTTCATTCTTGGCATTGAAAAGTCGCAAGGCATTCGGAACCGATGCGTTTTCAAGTCGACATATTGAACAAGAGCTGTCCAACGATGCGTTTGGTTTCAAGCTCGGTGTTGATTCGGACTTAGAGTACTTTTCTAAAAGCGTTCAAGAGTCTGCACAGTTAAAGCCCAGTAAAGATCAGTGGTCGGCGGAGAAAATCAGTGAGAGTTTGAATTCTGCTCAGCTATATGCTGCTCAAAGCCAGTGGACGTCGGCAATCGAAGTTCTCAGCAAGATCGTCATGCACTCGAGTGGTTCAAGCCGAGTTAGCGCAATTGCTGCCCGTGCCAACGCACTTGACAGCGCTGGTGAATATTTTCTGGCAGAGCGAGAGCGACGTGGTTGGCTGAAGTACAGTGACGACATTGAACTCAAACGATTAATGTTCTACCAGCTCATCGAAAGGGCCGGCAATGATGATCAGCTTAAGTCGACGATTTCATCGTTTGCCGCGAGTGAAAATCCTGGAGCCGGTTTTGACATTGTTCTTGCTCAGAATCTAATTGGGCGCGGTCGTTATCGTGAGGCACTTCAATCGCTCGAATCACTTGAGCCCAGTGACAAGAATCAAGACGTTCTACTTCGTTGTAGTTTCCAGTTGCGATGGTGGCGATTGTTTGACAAAGCGGCAGATCAATTGGGAGATCGAGAAACTCAAAGCCTTTGGCGAGGAATGAAGGCGTTGAGTTTGGGGGAATACGAACTGGCTCGTGAATACTTGAACGCGTCGGGCGAAGTCGGTGCTCAGTGGAACGAGCATTGGCGAGACGGACATACTATCTACGACCAGTTATCATCGCCCGATATCGAACAGCGAATGAACGTGATCGAGAAGTGGGAGAGTTGGGTTTCGACGCGGATGGGGCCTGTATCGTGGCAAGAAGAAAAAGGGATTGTTAAAAGTTGCCGAGGAACGGCATCGCTGTGGTCTCGCAATGGAAAGTTTAGCGGCCAATACTATCGAACGAATGTTGACCATCAGGCATCAATAGAGATCTATGGTCCGATTCGGATCAAGATTGAAGCTCGCCCAATTCATAACGGATTGGCTGGAGATCCGATCCAGGATTGGCTGTTGATTGAGAACGACAGTCAGCTTGAACGGTTGCCGATTACGAACAATTATGCGTCTCAGTCGCTTACGATCGATGGCGCCAACGCAGAATTGCCGGGCCAATTGGTCAACACCGAAATTGATTTGCCGGCTGGTCTCAACCGAATTTCGATTAAAGCAATTTCCTCAGCGCTGGTTTTTCGTGTTCTGAGTCAGAGGGCAGAAGTCGAATTGCCGATTTTGCCACAGATTAATGAGGCGACCATTGCAGCGGTCGTCAAAGGAGATTTTGGTCGATCGGTCTCGCGATGCAATTCTGAGCACTGTCAATGTGAGACGGTAGACAGCCATTCAAACGATCTATCTGAGTGTCGGGACTACGTCCGTCTCGTATCACTGGAGAGAAACTGTCAATCCGTTCGATTGCCGTTGCCATTGCTTACTTTGTCGTGTGGATGCGGTGCGCTGCATCCCGTTAAAAATTATTTTGATCAGTTGCCGTTGGGACAATCGCAAAAATGGCAGAGTCGAGTGGTTGCGGTACCGACTCCATTCAGTGTGGTCGGAGTCGATGATCTCTATCGTCGAGCCATCTATCACGCTGTCGGTGCGGAACCCAAGGTGCATGCGAAAGAATCGGATCCTAGTGAGCAAAGAGATGACGCAGGGAGGATGCGCGACATTGTTGAAGTGATTCGACTGGCCAAAGAAAACCCTCACCGGAAGGATGTCGTCTTATTATCCAAACGATCGAAAGCAGGAACGGTTTGGAATTCGTTTTTACAGTTCGATTCGAGAGCGGGAGTTCACTCGCTGCCAATCAGTGGCTGGCAGCCAGAAACTCCCGGGCTAAGGATTCGGAAAAGTCTGATGGGATTTGCGCAGGCTAACGCAGAATTCGTGGCCACAGGTAAGCAACATTTAGCGTTTCAAGTCAACGATCAAGCACAGGCTCAATTTGTTCTGTCGATGACGCGACCGCCGATTGGATTTATTCCTCTATCGCCAACCACTGTGCGATACTCGGCCAAAGAGAATTCCCAAGATGTCGTGCTCGAGGACGGGTTTGTCGAATCCAAAGTGCGTACCAACTTGCCTGCCCAGTCAAAGTATTTTGAAATTGGCCACGCCAATCCACAGGTCAATCACTTTGTAGCGCTCAACATCGAAGAAGTCGCCCAAGACGGAAGCCATGTTCCCGTCGTGAATGCTCTGCCACAAAACGTTCCACGCTCTCGAACGTTTCAAGTCGCAACGTTTGACGAGCCCATCCGATTCACGGTGGCGGCTCCCAAAGTTTTGCGAGTTGACCGATTTGAGAACGGCCAAGCAACGTCCGAGATCCGTACAATCAATTCCGATCAAACGATTGAACTCAGGGCCGAGCGTGGCGAGCAGGAACACTATCGCATCTTTGAGCTTGACGAAGAAGAATCGCTGAGCGTTCACACTCCGGAGATCGTCATTCAGGAGCCGACCGAGACATGGCCCAACAAAGTCGTCCAGGTCATTTACGAAGAGGTTCTTGATTCACAAGTCGCTGAGCCGGATGAAATTGACTTGTTGACTCTTCGCGCACCTGATCTTGCACCTGCCGCTATTGAATTGGACGACTATCCATTTCTGGGGCTGCAGAATATTGGGACTTGGGCGTTAGATATTGGCTACAAGAAACGCAGGGCAATCGAAGAGTTTCCTATTGGCGAACCGGAGCAATTTTTTGATGTCAACTTCACACGCTTCAAGTACGATCCATGGCGAGACCTCTACACCAAGAACAACCTGCTGATTCGACCTCGCATTGGATCTGGACCGACGTTTGGTCTTAAACACGAAGGTTCGACGAAGATTCCTTTTGCCAAGTACAGTCCAGAAGCGAAGGCCAATGGTTGGGGAGATTACAACGCAAGCTGGAAAGCGTTCTTGTTCAACCAACACGCGGGTGAGCCATTGCTCGCCGGTTCAAACTCGGCCCCTTGGTCTCTGGGGTTCAATGGAAGAGTTTCCCGATCGCATCGAATAAATGAACTATGGGGACATCGCCCTTCACTAAGTTTTTCCGGTCGCGCGTTAAGCGAAGATCAAAATGGATTTTCTCCTGGCGAGCTGGATCAAGACATTTTTACACAGTACAAATCGGATCATCGTTACGGATTCCAATTGTCAGATCGATTTGTCTATCAAAGCTGCCTGGATCGACGTTGGTGGATTCAGCCGCGAATCACCTCCAATTCAGATCAATTGGTTCCAGACAATTTGGGGTTCCAGGTTGGAACCGATCAATTGTTGGGACCGTTACAGGTCAAGCTTTCGTATCGGCTCACCGGCTATCTTGTCGATAATGATCGTAATCAGGCGTCCGTTCAAAACGTGCTCTACCTCGACATGATGTACGAGCGCTGGCACGACCGATTTCGCAGAAGTGAATTACGGTTCACGATGCGGAACGATCTGGGGGATGGGAGTTCAACAGTTGGAGTGAACTTTGCAACGTTTCTTAATCACGTTCGTGGCTATCGAGACATGCGTCCTGACTCAGTGCTCTTCCGATCTGTTCGGGAAGAGCGAGCAGCTAAGCATTACATGCTGCATCCTAATTGACTGCACAACGTATTGAAAGCTCCGGTAAAGCCCTTCTTCATGTCCCTTGCAACCCGGAAAAATTCTCGACCTGTTTCCCACCGCCAAGCGTTGCAGATACTTGAGAATGAGATTGTTCCCAAGAAGATCTCTGGCGAAGTAAAGCGTTTGTTGGAATTGGGACTGAACCAGTATCAGTTGAAACTCAATTCGAAACTGTTGTCCGATATTCGCACAGAGTTTCAAGATTGGCTGGCTGATGAAGTCAATGAGATTGGTGGCCAGTTTAGATCTGTCCCGGATCATGCGAAAGAAAAATGGTTAGAGGATCGTTTGGCGATCCGCGATCGAAGAAGAGTCTCCAACCAATCACTTCGATTTTTGACTGATTTCTTGTTTGAGCAGATTGAGCAGAAAGTTCAGAATCTCAGAAAGTTAAAATCAGGAAATCAACAATTTCGGAATGCTTTCAGCCGGGTTTCGAGTCGACGAGAACAGGAAAAACTGATTCTGAGTTATGCCTCAGAGTTGGGAGCGAGTGCGAAGCAATTGGCTGACGACGCAAGGGCGTTCAGTCGTTGGTTTGATGAAGAAGCGGTGACGGATCGCTACGTCAAGCAAGTTGGCGAGATCGAGTTGTCGTTGGTTTTTGCGTTCGATCGACTGAGCGAAGTCGTTGTTAGCGTCTTCAATGTTGGCCGGAAGTATCACCAGGAAACGGCCACTGGAATCGCTGCCATCGATGAGCCGGCGATCCATAAGCGAATGTTGGGTATTTGGAAACGATTGAAAGTCGAGTCACGTATTCAAGACGCTTTGATCTACGATGGTGATGATCGAGTTCATGTCGCGGTATTGAAATTTCTTGCGACTATGGTGGGTGCTGTTCCCAATGATTTGGCGTCGAACTTTATTGACGATCGAACCAAGGCGTTTATTCATCGAGCAGCTTTGGAAAGTACCGCGGATGTTTGGATTCAATGTCAGGCATTGTCTGTGATGACCTCGCTGTCGTTCGCAATCGCTTTACCAGTGCTTTTGCAACGATTAAAGCAGCCGGCCGATGGCGACGATATCTTTGTGCGACGACATGCATTGAAACTGATTGAGCAATATCAGTTGGGATGTTTAGAGCGTGGAATTGACCGTCCGTTGGAACTGCCATCAGGAATTCACGCCAGCGAACCGAGCGAGTTTGTGCGGCAGAAACTCGCCAAGGTCGCATTTCTCTCCACGGATTCGGCGGCAGGAGCGCAATGGGAATCGTTAGTGCTCGATGATGCAGTCGAACCCGTTCGTGCAGCCGCGCTGCTCGCGGGGGTGGAAGTTGAGACCGATTTGTCGTCACGCATCGACTACTTGAGCGTCATTCAGAAGAGTCTCCGATCTGAGTCTGCTTCGTACGTACTCCGTGTCGCTTTCTTTTGTATCGTCAAGTCTCTCGAGCACGTTGCGCACTTGCCTGCAAACGACAAACTACGCCAAACGATACACGCCTATTGCGCTGAACAGTTAGTGCCTTGCATCGCTGAACTACAGACGACTCACGAAGATACAAAAGTTCGCCGGTGGGCAGCTCAAAGTCGACAGCTGATTTGGGCCAGTCTCGACGAGGAAGCCGCCGCAGTGATCAAGAAAGTGAAGCCGTTGCTGTACAACACCGCACCAGGGCAGCGTTGTCGATTGCCAAGAAATTCATTCAGTGGTATTCCCGATGAAAAATTGGGGCGCATCTTTGCCGTACTGGCGACGTCTGATTTTGGATACGACATTCACAGGACGCTGTTTGGCTACAGGATTCTTCGCGGACCCTCATTTGGTTTTCGGCTTTGGCGATTGATTTTCGAGTTTCGAAATACTGCCACAGACAAGCGCCAAGCTCTTCG
>JAYJMJ010294418.1:0-10514 GCA_036873875.1 Laminaria ephemera
TGTCGTTGGCGTAAAAGGCCACGTCACCCCGCGTTAGGCAATGCACGGAGTGCACCACCCCGGAATCGGCGGCGAACGTCTCGTCCGACCGTTCCAACAGAAAATAACTCAGACATAAACACAGCCACAACACCTTCCCCTCCGGGCCCGATGGGGGGATGAGAGCTTCCCCAATCAAAAGAACACCAAACGAGACCGGAAGGTGAGCTCGGCGGGGTGTTCCCGCCGCCACATGGGCCCGTGAAATACCTTTCAGTGCACACTGGACCACGGGAGCTGTCCCCGGTAGCTCCACTCCTACTTTAAACCGATGGAGATACTGAACAGCAGCGAATTTTCCGGAAATGGTATTCGTCAGAATGCCTTCTAACGCGCAACACCACGAGGCAAACTCAATCAACGCCCAGGCCTTGCTACTCTCTGAATCACTCGACTCCAAATACTCTCGATAACCCATCAACTTGTGAAACGTACGCCAAGACCGGCCACCAGACTCGTACGTGCGCCTCGTTGAGCCTGCAACTGAACCCACGACGTACTGGAGGCCAAGATGTCTTGTACATAAATCCGCCCCCGCCTTGCCCAGGCGCTGCTCCTGCCAGTCAATGTCAGGGCGGAGCGCACAGAGGTTGGAAGCGATGGTGGAACGGTCCCAACGTGACACACCGTTCGCCAGAACATTCGCGATACCGCGCACATGTTTTGCCCTAAAGCATCAACCGCTGCGCATCTCTAGGCAACCGAGTATCCACGTAAGCGCGCGCGCCCGTGGTTCTCATCCCCCCCTACATCGGTTGACCGAGTAGACGGCCAACATATTGTCTCCCCGCATTAGGGTACTCTGGCCTACGTATTGGGTTGCTACCTTGGCGTTAACTGTGAACGCCCACGCCGTGACTATCATAGCGAGCAGTTCCAAAACATTTATAGACAAATCATCCCTCCCTTGCACGTGGGCCCGAAGGCGGTTCCTCGTGTCGTCGTCGAATCGATCCTCCACCACAACCCTGTCTCCAAACAGAACCCCCCCATCGCGTCCCCAAATGCATCGCTGATGAGCGTGCGCGAGTGGGGCTGCAAATATAGACTTAACAGTGGAGCGTCTAGTGTACCCGCCCCCCCCGGCCCCATCGCCTTATCTGGTATCAAACATCAAGGCGAAAGGTCGTCGTGGAACTCGCGACCTAGGCGTACGCGTTAGCGACCCGTCGACGACCGCTTCCCCCCCCCGCGAACCCCTACATCGTCCGTGCTAGGCCTGTACGGTGGGCATGCCCAACTGATTAAGCATACGTCTCACGATTTTTTCTCCCGGCCTCACAACTTCGCAAACGTGCAACAGTTTCTCCATCAGCGAACGTAACTCTGATTCCGAGGCGATTCGGCGATCCTCCGGCCACTTCGCGAGAAGCTCTCGAAGCTGGGTTAGTTTTGTCTGCGGTAGTGCAATCGTCATACTGACTGTATCAAGCACCCACCGCAACACCTCGAGCCGCGTGTGCCACGACGACACCTTTTCCGCAGACAACGCTCGCCAGCTTGGCGAGCACCGAGAAAGCGACCGTGATCGGACCTCAAGCTCTGTGACGCCCGCAAACACCGCTCGCCTGAAGGGGAACACTGTGGCTCTACCAAAACGCATCGTCTACGTACATCCGAGTAAAAAATGGTTTCGTCACTCCCCCCCCGCCCCCGGGGGAACCCGGTACCCCGGGGGCAAGGA
The DNA here is from genome assembly GCA_036873875.1 of Laminaria ephemera. Classification (NCBI taxonomy): domain Eukaryota; class Phaeophyceae; order Laminariales; family Laminariaceae; genus Laminaria; species Laminaria ephemera. The sequence goes on from JAYJMJ010294418.1 coordinate 1,724, forward strand.
AACAGGGGATTTCCCTTCGGCCGGCGGGCTGACCTGCACGTGGCTGGTAGCCGCCCGTCCGAAGGGGGTGACGATCGCATTGCGAAATGACGTGTAGACGTGAACTTGTTCCAGGGCGGCCGAAAACAAACACCAGAACCCTGGGCTATTCCGCTAGTCAAGTTGTAGGCGCCTATCGACTACAATAAAATCGTAAAACGCGTATCCGAAAAACGGGCAACGAGACAATTCTACCGGAATTTGTCAAAAGGGATCCATCACGTCCATCTTGCTCAACATACTGCTGGTAAGGGGTACCGACGGGCGACGCAAGTACAATATACGCCAAATTTTACCTCGCAACACGTATCCTAACTTACAGCCTGGGGCCGATGAAAACTCCCTGTGGGCGTTAACGCTCGGTATCGACTTGGAAAAGGTCAAGCCATCGATAATTCTGATCTTCGAGGGGGAAACCGCGACACCCAGAGGCGACACACGCAGACCGGGAATCCGGTCTGCCGCTTCCCGCGGAAAGACGAAAGCTTGACCGAGCCGTACATCATCCGCTATCTTAGCAATAATGTTGTCCTCGTATGGGCTAATCGAACTGTGGATACCATACCGCAAGGCGGCGCCTAAATCTCCGACGCCACCTACCTCTACCGACACTCCGTGAGATATGAGCTTCACCAACAGGTCACTATGCGCGAAAATCTTAACGTCCCAAACCAGGCCGCCACCTGGCCCGCGTCTACGCGGGGAAAGGACAAGTGATTTTTGAGGGCTCTTATGCACGCATAACGACCTCCGTGCGCGGACAAAAAAGATGAGTAGTTACTCGCCACGCGCGCTAGCGCCTGCTCTACCCCCCCGGTCCCGGCAACCCTCGCTAAATCCTGCATTGAAGCAACGCATTCCCGCAGCAGCGCAACCACAGCTGCCGTTGGCTCCATCGATGACCGACGGAGCCCCCCCCCCTAGCCACTCCCCGGAGGTACCGCCGAAGCCGTGGAACCGCCCTTCGCCGCGATTCTCCCCCCCCCGCTGCTCCCTCCAGGAGCCCCGGCGCCGCCGCCGGGTTTGGAGTGGCCGTCCTTCACTCGTTTACCCCACAGCGTACCACCGCCCCCACCGTTGCCGCTGCTGTTGGCGCCTCTCCGTCCGCCGCCCCTACCGTGGTCACTGTTCGGACGGTGCTTCTTGGTGATCGAATGGTCGAAAATACAACTCGCCCGAACTTGCAGAAACCGTAGTCCCGCCACGTGTGGCACGCACCCCGGGAGCCTTCCCGCGACCAGCTCGACCGGGGACGCTTCTCACCTCGCGCCGAGCCCGTCGCCGCCGCCGGGGGCGCTCGTGCCGCCATGAGGCCTCCTCCCTTGATGTAGGAGCTGAGCGCCGGTCATGTCGGTTTTATGACGGGGGGCATGTTCTCGATCGCCGGCGGCTCCATTTTCGCGGCGGACACCGCCGCGGCGAACAGTCGCTTGGAGTACTCCTTCAAATCCTCGTCGATCAGCGAGGACAGCACGGGCCTTGTTTTCCAGCAAGCAGGCCTTCCCTCGGTGGTTGAGGCAGTGAACTCGCAGGGAGGTGAGGCCCTCTCGGAGACCGTCCTCCAGAATGCGGACGCGGTCGACGCCGTCTTCCGATGTGACGCCGTTCCCCACGACCGCCAGCATGGCCTCCACCAGAATCTCCATCTGCTCCGGGAGAAACGTGTTCGCAGCCAGCCTCGGATTGTCGCCCTCGGCCGTGTACGCTGCAACGCGAAACCCCGTGAAGGTGCTCAGTTGGAGTGTCGTCTCATCCGATGCCAGCACAATGTTCGCCAGCAGGGCCTGCATCTCGGACCGTTTCAAGTCGTACACCGCCGGTTTTTCCCCGGTGGTGATCCACACCTTCCGGACGCTCAGGTTGCGCCATGCCCCGAAGTGCGCCTTCTCCTCGACCCGTCGCACTGGTGTCGCTGGCTCGTCGTGGTCGTCGCCGTCGCGCCTGCGGTAGTAGGCGAGCTCGTTCTGGAGCTGTTGGCACATGTCGACGGCTCCTTTCTCCGCGGCGGCGACTCCCTCCTGTGACGCTGCGATTCCCACCCGCAGCTCGTCGGTCGTTGTCACCTGCGCAACTTGAATCTCGCGCATGAGCGCGGCCAGCGACACGAGCGTCACCTGCTCGTTGGTGGCAGGAGGCGACCGCCCGCCCCGCGCGTTCGTCGTGTTTCTGCTCCTTCTAGGCGTCGCGGTGCTGCCACGAGTGGTCGTCGTACTGCGGCGACGACCGGTCGTCGCGTTGCTGCCACGACGGGTCAATGTCCTCGGGCTCCCTCCAGCCGGTGCCCCCCCCCACTCCTAGTTGCCGACGGCATCTGGTTGCACGAATGAATGCGTGTCCGAGTGATGCGGGAAGAGAAAGAAGGGGGGGGAGGGGGGGGGGAGGGGGTGAAATAAATGTGCCTATATATTTTGAGGTGAGGGAGGAGGAGGGAGGGGGGGTTCCCCCCCCGCTTCCCCGTCCCCGTCCACTTAACGCCGCTGTTATCGTGTTTTTCTCTATCGAGCAGCCTATGCCCAACGGAAGAGAGGGAATCAACGGATAAATTATGACGTGGGGGAGGGGGGGCGGGGCGGTGTGGCGGCGTGGAGCCCCTCCCCACTCGTACTGCCTACGCTTGTGATGCCTACTTTGTACTGGGTACTATCCTGTCCAAATGCGGCGAGTCCACGCCATGCGGCGCGTGTCGCCTGTGTCTCGAGAGAAGGATATCGCCTCCCACCATCATACTTATTCGGGCAACCGGGGGAAGTGGCCGGTCAGTGGCTGGTCAGTGGCATCACGTTAGTTTTCTCTCGCTTTTCCGTTGGGTTCGTATCGCATCGCACGCGTTACGAACAATTAGTCGTTATGCAACGCCCCCCCCACCCCCCACACACACGAGGTGGTTGTCTCCTCTCGGTGAGCAGAGAGGAAACTCACCCATGTACACGCACTTTGCTTCTTTTCCATGAAAACAGACCAGTGGGGGGGGGGTGGGGGGGGGTGGCATGGACAGAGCAGCCACCTAAATTGAGGTAAAAAGAACTGTCCGCAACCGGAGCTAACGTCGGCGGATCCTGCCCAGATTTTGTTTTCTCTTGTGCTAACATATCTGCGTCCCGGGACCCAGCGGCCCCCGGAAATTCGGTGAGTGTACTTGTTTGCGCCCGGGGTTAGGCATCCTATAGACATTATTACGAGTACAATGTCGTTTTCGGCTCTGGTACTTGACGCCAAACGGGACGATAGAATGTATAGTGCCGTTTTGAGGCTCCGCAACGCTGTGCCGTTCGCTGGCGGCCCGGTACAGCCGGCGCACGCAAGAAGACATATCTACAGCGGTAAGTATACTTGTCTGCGCCCGGGATTAGGCATCCTATAGGCATTATTACGAGTACAATGCCGTTTGAGGCTGGCGCCAAACGGGAGGATATAATGTATAGTGCCGTTTTGAGGCTCCACAACGCTGTGCTGTTCGCTGGCGGCCCGGTACAGCCGGGGCACGCAAGGAAACATATCTACAGCAGTAGGTATATATAGCTATCTATACCCGGTGACCAAACTGCCCCCGAAAACAGACATGTGTATGTGTCTGCGTCATGGTCCAGGCGTCCACAGATTGTGTACGGGTATGTAATAGTAGTGTTTACCGTCATATCGGTTCAGGCTCTTTATCGCCGAACAGGCGATAGGGCGACTCCACCCTATACGTGCGAAGGGCGAATCCCCGTTGAACGACCGCGTCCCACGATTTTCGTGGCGGCAATCGCCCCCCGTGTGACTCCACACGGGCGACCGTCCTGCTCGCTGACGGCCGTACGTCGCGAGCCAGCAAGTACAACTGCCTCAGAATCGGGGGACACCAGGTAATTAACTGTGTCGTACCATATCCACAGCAGTAGGTATATATAGCTATCTATACCCGGTGACCAAACTGCCCCCGAAAACAGACATGTGTACGTGTCTGCGTCATGGTCCAGGCGTCCACAGATGGTATACGGGTATGTAATAGTAGTGTACCGTCATATTTGTTCAGGCTCTTTTAGCGCCGAACAAGGCGAAAGGGCGACACCACCCTATACGTGCGATGGACGACCCCCCCTTGAACGACCGCGTCCGACGATATTTTGTGGTGGCGGTCGCCCCCCGTGTGACTCCACACTGGCGACTGTGCTGCTGGCCGACGGCCGTACGTCGCGAGCCAGCAAGTGCAACAGCCTCAGAATCGGGCGACACCAGGTAATTAACTGTGTCGTACCTACCGCATCGGTGATCCTATAGTGTAACGCAATGTATGTTCGGTTGGAGCGCAGTACGTATGCATCGTGCGATAGTATTCTGCAGCACCTAGACGATGGTGCTGCTCGTTGATGGCATTTTACGGCCGTCGCGAGCAGCAAACATATTGACGTGACAGCATCTGCCTCACGATCAGACGATACGAGGTAATTTGATGTGTCTCGCTCACTCTACAACGGCGTTGTGCATGTGGCTGGCGGGCCCGGTACAGCCAGCGCCCGTAAGGAAATATATCTACAACAGCAGGTTTTCTATAGTTATACTATACCCGGTAACCGGCTACCCGCGATAACAACACATACGTCTGCGTCATGGTCCGGGCGTCGACAGAATATACACGGGTACGTAATAGTAGTGTAACGCCATATTTGTTCAGGCCTTCTTGGCGCCCAAACAAGACGATAGGGCGACTCCACCCTATGCATACGAAGGGCGGCTCCCCGCTTAAGCGTCCGCGTCCCCACGACTTCCGTGGTGGCGGTCGCCCTCCGTGTGACTCCACACGGGCGACTGTGCGGCTTGCGGACGGCATCGTACGGCCGCCGCGAGCCAGCAAGTATAACTGCATCAGAATCCGGCGACACAAGGTAATTATACATGTCTCACCTATTGCATCAGTGATCCTATTGTGTAAGTGTAGTGTAGGTTCTGTTGGCGAGCAGTACTCATCATGCGATAGTATACTTCAGCACCTAGGCAGCTGTGGTGCTCGCTGGCGGCATCGAACTGCTGTCGCGAGTCAGCACGTATATCGATGTGACGATATTTTCGTCGCAGCGTCGGGCGATCCGAGGTAGGTTTGTTATTAGCTGTCATATCAACCTGCATCAGGGACCGTGTAATATGTTGCCTTGTAGGCTCTGTCAAATGTCCTGTGAGACGTAGGCGGCATGGCAATGGCATAGCAATTTGTTTTTTCCCCAGGGATTACTCGTACTTGTACGAATATAATTGGTATGTAATGTCCCAGCATGTATCCAGTACCCTGGTGTGTCTCTAGAGCAAGAAGACTACTCTTGCCATATATTATGTTGCGGACGAGGTTGGCAAGCAGTATACGGAGCGTACATAGCCACCCTCCCGAACCCCCGCCGCTCCGGTGGCAATGATACCAGGTGGTAGGATTATGATTAGTAGACTACTCTGCTGTACACGTCTGTCGCAACGAGGCGGTCTCGCTGGACACATCGTGCAGTATAGATTCTACCCTTCTACCCGCATCGAGTGGCGGGAGTTAAGAGTACTCCTGGCGGCGGAGGATTGTTAGTAGCAACTGCTTGAAAGGAGGATTGTTTTTTGGCATGTCCGTCTCGACTTTCTGAACGGTCGCTACAAATTCGCGACACATACTCGGGCGTCTTCCGCGATTACTTCGGCAGTCGATCGCCGGCTACCCAACCGCACACCGCACGTACCGCTTTTGGAGAGCGCTGGATCCAGCAAGGAAGCCCTACCGGCCTTCCCAAAGCTGTTGCGCTCTTAGCTGTTGTGCTCCGTGCTCCGTTCAATGTCCTCAGACCAGTGACCCCGGCCGTCAGGGCATGGCGAGAGGAGGAGGCAGGAAGGGAGGAGGCACAGAGAGGCACAGACTGCACAGATTTCTGGCTGGGTTGGCCAACACAGTGACCACCTCAATCTGCTGACGTCCTCAGTAAAGAACAGCGACTCGCTTGTTGCTCGGCTCGGTCTTGCTAACCTACTCGTGAGGTCTGAACCCAACAGTGGGGCGGAAGGGCGCTGATTGGCGCCTGTGCCCCCGAATCTCCAGACCTCCATATAAACATCATAATAAACCGTGGCTTGCCGGTGACTGCATCTACGGAGACCGTTACTTCTACCGGCAAATCTATCCTTTACGATTTGATTGTATTGTAGCGCTGTGGTTGGCGGGGACCGTCATACTCATGTAGACGCCTGCTATTGTAGAGGTGCACCATTTGTTTTATCAGGCTCCTCACTTGAGGAGCTCTATGCCTCTCCCCAAAATTGATTTGGGAAAAATAAAAGTTCTAACCAATGAACAAGCCCATGACCTAGGTGTACAACGAACGTTTATTCCAAAAAAAAAAAAGAACTCCCGAAGGTTTTGGGTTAAGGAGCCCCCGTCATTCAGAAACCGTTTCTGCCAAAAAGCCAGACCTCTATCGCAGCACGCGTGTGTACATTGATCGTCGGTGGGAAAAGGGGGTGTTTCTACTGCAGCCGCGATCGTGTCATGTGTCATCTTTCGCATATTGTTCACTAGGTTTAACCGGACCATGCACTACTCATAGAAGGGACTCGTGCTACGATAATAGAGGTAGCCCTTTTTGCCTTTTTTTTGTTTCTGAATGACGGGGCTCCTTAACCCAAAATCGTCGGAACGTCATTCTCGTTTTCCAATCTGAATATTTTTTATACCCAGGCCATGGGTTTGGTCATCGGGTTGCGCTTTCAGTCTACTCAAAATAGGTTTTTGGGTGACGTATGAAGCTCCTCAAGCGAGGGGCCTCAGAAAAAAAGTGTTGCACCTGTACCGTACCAGGTGTCAAGGAATGCTTGCACGCGTGGCAGCTAGACGGATACGCGACGTATTTCTATCTGCGTTCTCGACTGTCTTCCGTGACTTCCACGGTGTATCGGAGGTATTCGCCATGAATGATCTAGTAGGACGCGCGCTACGATAGAGGTAGCACGTTTTGGATTTTGTTGTTTCTGAATGACGCCGCTCCTTAACCCAAAATCGCCGGAAATGTTCTTTTCTTTTCAATCTATCTGATTTTTGTTTTGTGAACCTAAGCCTTGGGGTTTGTTCGTCGGGTTACACTTTCAGGTTTACTCAATATAAGTTTGCGGTTGAGGTTCAGAGCTCCTCAAGTGAGGAGCCTCAGAAACAAAATGGTGCACCTCTATCGTAGCATGTGTCCTAGCCAATAACTCTGGACTGTAAAGCAGTCTCGGACGCGTGCTACGATAGAGGTAGCATTTTCGGACAATTTTGTTTCTAAACGACGGGGCTTCTTAACCCAAAGTCGTCGGAATGTCATTCTTGTTTTGCAATATATGAATATTTTTTTATGCCTAGGCCATGCATGGGTTTTGGTCATCGGGTTGCACTTATATTTCGTTCAAAATATTATTTTTTTTGGGTGAGGTATGAAGCTCCTCAAGTGAGGAGCCTCAGAAAAAAAATGGTGCACCTTTACCGTAGTATGTGTCTTGATTATTACGGAGGACCATAGTAATCAGGACCTACGATATACACAAAAACATATATATTCCATTGACTTTACTAACCATATTTGGTCCTGATTACTATGGTCCCCCGTAATAGTTCTAAACGCCTGTTACAGTGTACCAGAAGCCACGAAAAACCGGGTGCCGGCGCATGTTAGCGTCAAAAACGAAAATTCTGGCGTAGCGTCAACATTTGGTTTACGCCAAGTACAGTGTTGGAGCAGCACGTCGTTGTGTTACCTCTACGGCGATATTGTGAACAAGGGAGAGGTGCATATCCTTTTGTAAGGTGTGGTCTAGTACGGACATGCTGTAAAACATGTGTCATTCGCCAAGAAAGCAACGCGCACCCAAATCAACCCGTAGCACTACAATTGTTTTCGTTTTTGCGCTGATGGTTTCGTACTTTAGCAATAGCCGAAACGAATGAATTCGGGGGTAACACCCGCGCCAATTTCTTCCTACAAGCAGGGGCGTCCCCAACAACATGGAGACGGTTCCACCATGGCTTTCCTCTGTAGGGGGGACGTCCCCAACAACATTGAGAAGGTTGCGCCACGGTTTTACCACGGGGACGCGGAGAGACATTGTCGTCGACAGACACGACATATAGCATCTGCAAGGTTTCACGCACACCACTGACTTTCAAATCCCCCCAGACGTTCAAAGTGGTAGAATATTTGTAGCCCACTCTTTCTCCGCCCCAGAGTCGAACTTCTTCGCCTAAACCCACGACGGGAGCCTTTGCTGATACACCCTCGTAGGCATCGTCTGAGCTTACTGGGGAGGCTACCATCGCAGTGAAGGAGTCGATGTCGAAGGTTGTGGAAACCATGCACGGTGGTTGATTTGGGGAGGCCACCGTTCTTATTGCCCGATCTTGTGACGACATTCGTGGTGTAACCGCGACGTCGACCACGTGTGTGTTCGGAATATGTGGCGGGACGCGTGCTTCGGCAGAGATGCGCCATTTTTGTTTCAGAGGCTCCTCACTTTGAGGAGCTCTATCCTCCTCCCCAAAACTGATTTGGGGGAAAAAGAAAAAGTACACCCGGATGAACAATCAGATGACCTAGGTATAAGTTGAAAATTGTTGTAAAACAAAACAAAAAAAACGAAGTTCCGACGGTGTTAGGTTAAGGAGCCCCGTCATTCAGAAACCGTCTCAGGTAAAAAGTGCGACGTCTATCGTAGCACGCGTCGCGGGGACCATTTATTAGGGGGGTTGTGACACATCCAAGCCGTCAACATCTAGGGC
>JAYJMJ010294439.1:0-10513 GCA_036873875.1 Laminaria ephemera
ACTAGCCAACCTACAGCGGAGATACATCACCACACCAGCATGTGGTGCTGGGCCGCCCGCTGCGGTGTCGTTTGTCTCAGGGTCTTAGCTGCAAGCGGTCTGAGCTGCAAGCGCGCCCTCTCTCTCGCTCGCGTTCCGTGCGTGTGTGCTGTCGAGTTTCAAATTGTGTGGGTTTCCGCTGGGAATCAAGGGCATTCTTTTTCTAGGCAGGTTCTCAAACTTTGCCTGAGTTGGCGGTTACGGACGCTGGGGGTGCATCATATACGCACCCCGTATAAATCGTCGGCACTGGGCATAGAACAGGAGGTGACGCACACTCCTGGCCAGGGAACAGCACAGCTACCAGGAGGAGGCATTATGACGTCTCAAAACGCGGCTCAAACGCAGAGCGTTTTCGAGCGGGAGACGAAGAACGTAACTGCTCCTTTATCCGAACGGAAGAGCGAGGTCACACCCTTGCGTCATCAGCGTCATGATCATCATGATCATCATGATAATCTCAGCATTACTACCGGCAGCGATGAGGATGGACGTGGACTGATGATGGGAGCACCGCCAACACCTTTTGCAGGGATGGGCGATAAGCCATGGGCCGTCGCATTCACAGTAAATGTGGCCATCACCCTTCTCTCAGTAAGTCTACTACACGAACTATACCGGGATACGAGTACTGCAGAACAACCAGGGCATAACAATGTACGCTTGACGCCGGGCGATACAACATTCTTGGGCGTGAACTGGCGTGAATGCTAATATTTGTATTGCAAGCACTGCAGCCGTACTTGCTGCTGCTTTTGTGAAGAACACACACATTTTCAAACTCGTAGTACACGAGACGTGAGGTTGTAGGCGGAAAACCGCAGATATAGCTGGAAAATTCCGGGAATGTTCCCGATTCCCGATGTTTATATGGTAACGGCGATTTTCGTGGCTCTCGGCGGTGGACTCCGACACTGCCCCAAAGGATCTAAGCATAGACCCCCGCTTGGCACCGGAACCTTGCGCCGGTCTGATCCCACCCAGATACTGAGCCGTTCAAACCGACCCTGGGCATCAGCTGCTCGATAGGTGCTGCCGAGGGTGGGTATACCCTGCCGGAAGTCGATTGCGAGTACACTGTAATGCAGGGCATCCATTTTCAATTTTAGGCTCCGGCGTCTGTTGTGCGACAGGAGCTGGATTGCGTGTTGCGCACAACACGCGCCGCAGGCGTGTTAGCTCCCCGCTTGGACGCCCCCCACAGTCCAGCAGGAGGCAAAATGTAGCGATTTTGCGATATATGCGTGAATATACGACTGAAAACCACTTGACCAAGAGCATTTAGACGCCTAAAACACTGTTTTCGCGATACACGTGTCAATGTACATTCCAACGCCATTTGACCAAGTGCGTTTAGATGTCTTTCAACATGTTTTTGCTAATGGCGAACACAAGAAAAATGTCTCAAAGTACTTTGTAGCCTACGGCGAGAAAGAGCCGCTCAATTGGTTTCCCCTGCGGTGACAAAAGGTGCGTGGTGGTAAACGAGTGTTGCGCTGCGAGCAACACGCCTGCGGGCGCCTGTTGCGCAGAACAGCGATTCCGACCAAAACGTCGCGTCCGCGCAACAGTACAACATCTAATGACTGCCCTGCTCTACGGTACTCGTAGGGATGGAGAGAGCGGCGCGACTGGTCGGGCGCAGCCTCAGCCACACAATGTATACCCGGTAGGTTAGTGTGCACCACGTGCTGCTGTCGTCTACTACTACTACTGCTGTACTACAGAAGCAGTTCTGCTGTATGAGTACGAGTATTCCCGTATGAGAGTGCAGTACATGTCTGATACAAACTCGTAGTGCAAACCGGTGAATATATACGAGACTGCGAAACAGCAAAATGAAGCACTACCAGGTACAGTACGTTGTACGTTACGAGTATTTTGCCGGAATCAAACCACGAAAACGGACCGAAAGGGTGACATACTGTGTCAAGCTATAGTCTATGATATTAGTGTACACGTGGGCATCACCAGCGAACTGCACCGCCGCCGGTCGCCGGCTCGGGCGATGCCCAAACTGTAAAACACACTGTGGCGAAAGATGGAGGTCAGACTTGAGACCCTGCCTGAATTGATAATTCTCTACAATATATACTGTCGACGATGAGAACGAGTGACTGGGTGTAGTGGTGCTGCACTGATATCTATATTGGTCATATGTCAGACGCGCATATGACATCATGACTGCTGCACAGCTGTTCTTGCTGTAGTAGCTTCGCCTACTCCGCGAGCGGCTTTACCGCACCTCCTACCCCAAACGTCGATCCTCGAACGACCCGCCGGACGAACGACGGATGCGTTTTCCGTGCCACTCGCAGGACACTCATGAAGCTACCCTGCATGATCCAGGATACTCTATACCCTGCCTAAAATTCCCCGTTGGAATAGACTGTCGCAGTGATGTCTGTCCGGATCACTCGTCTTAATCGTTGGTTCAAGTCTCTCTTGCTCTTCCTCGAAAATGTATAATTATGTATCATGCGTCAATGCAACGAAACTTGGATGGCATGAATTTTCCGGGCATGTGAATCCTGCCGTAGATCTGAAGCCGACGGACCCCCAGAGAATGCGGCGACGGCAAGGTGGACGACGCTCCCGGGAGACCGGAGGTCCGTGAGCACGCATCCGAAGGAACCACGAAACCTCACACCTCCTGTGGCGAGTACGAGTCACGTGAATGCGCCAAACAAGGAAGGACTTTGCGGACGCCCCGTCCCCGTCGTAGATTCCGACCTCAAGTCCGCGCGTGTCGGCGTGCGGCGCCGAACGAGCGGGTTCGCGGCTGCGGCCGCTGCAGCCGAGGCTCGAGCGCCCCCCAGCAAATATATCGCGCCGGAAGCCCGTTGCCGGCGGGAGAGATCCACAAAAGAAATAGGAGTTTCCGGCTGCGTCTGAGACCTCTACATCATAGCAAATACTATGCAACGGACTGGGTATGTGTGTCGTCGCTAGTCGTGTTGGTTGTGTTGTTGGTGATGTGGTTGATATCTTTGTTGGGGTGGCTGATGTTGTCGACAATGAATGTCGGTGCTTGCTTACTCTGAATATTTTTTTCTGGCCTCGAGAACGCGCCGTCCTGGGACGTTTTTTCGACCCCGGTTTTCGCCGTGGGTCGGGGGGGGGGGAGGGTTGCACACAAGGGGAAACACACCGTTCCACGTCGTGCCGGCCCTCCCTTATCCCGGCAAGGGATTGGTGAGCACAGGTCTAATTTGTGATTAGAAGCGGATTTTCGTGCCAGTCAGGTTCTTACAACAGTTAGTGAATGCTGCCCAATGCAAAGGGAGGCAAAGTAGCTCTTGTTCGCACCTTCTGCCTGGTCTGTCGTTTTCTTGTCTCCCCACCACCATCCACCGCGCATTTTCTTCATGCGCCCCCCCTTGCATTTCACGGTGTCACATCCATAGCCAACGAGATTCTTGCGCACATTGAAGCATCCGAAGAAAGGAAAGGTAAGGTGCCGTTTGTTCGCACGATCAGCCTGAGCGGTCACCTTCTTATCTCCCCATCACCACACATCTCGTACACCACCGCCAAACGCCCCTCTTTGCCCGTCACGGGGGTTATCTCGTGCCCTCATTCCCCTTGCCCCCGTTGTCAGGCGGTGTACTTTTTCCCAAATGCGCTCACGGTTCTGGTGCCCATGGTAAAGCCCATTGGGTGGGAAGCATCTGATACCGTGACCTGGATGTTTATATTGGGTTTGTTCGGTGGTGCATCGGCGGTAGCAGCGTCCTTGGCCGTTCTGTTCTTGAGCCGATACATCACGCGCCTGCAGGTGGGAAACCGGTGATTGTTTAGCACTACAGTAGTGGTCCCTATATAGTGCCGGTTGCCCGCTATAGTGCCTGTGAAATCGTTTCGCGCAGATGGGAACAACCAGTAGTGGCAGTACGCGGAGTATGCCGGTTGCCGTTATAGTGGCGGTATTTACGGCTGGCACATACCGGCACTGTGGAGGGACCACTACTGTACCCAAGTAGCCTATCATAATCAGTCACGAGGCTGAGTAGGAGATCCGCGAAGGTCAGTACGAGTCTGTGTGGTGTATCGAACCCGAAAGGGCATGTTACGCTTCAGTGTATTTCCCGATATCCTACTGATTCACCCATGAGCCCGGTAGTCAGTCACGTGTCTGAGTAGTACAGCCTCGGAGAGTATTGCAAGCCTGTGAGTTGTTTTCGAACCCTAAAGAGCTTACTGGTTGTATTATTGTATCCGCTATTAATAGCCTACGTGCGTCGGGTGACTTTAGTACGAGAGTCCCGGAGATCAATGCGAGCCAGTGAGATTTATCTAACTTGAAGGTTCATAGACTGATAGGCTAGTTATACTTCCACTAGTCTTTCTAATCACACACTAACCTACCAGGTACTTGGACAGGTGACTATTTAGTGGTAGGATTACGCAGGTGACTATTTAGGCTTGTGGGCTGGCCTATACATCCATCATAAATATACGGAGAATACTGCGGATTTCAGACTCTCGGCCGAGACGTCGCGCGCATGATTGATAGCACTTTGTCAACGACGGTACAAAACTAAACGAAGAAACTTGATCCCGAGCTTAGCTCCCCTTGCTTGATTGATTGACATGTCTTTGCTCTTGATCGCCGTTTCTCCCTGTGGGTCGCGCAAACGGATCTTCACCGGCAGATCGCCGTGGGGGTGTACGCATTGGTGCTTGTGGTGGTGATCAGAATACTGCCTGATGACCTCTTGGGGCCGGTTGGGTGGACCCTTCCCGTCGCTTGCGCCCTGATCGCGTGCTGCGTCTTCCGTCCAAGCCGGCTACGGTTTGCAGAAGCAAACCTCAAGGTGATGTACACCACTTGGTATTATATGCGTACATAATTGAGGTAGCCTTTGTACCTGCATGAGTTTCTTCTCGCTGGGCATTTTTGCAAGAGATCGACGATGGAGCCGTGCAGACGTTGAAAAGTGTACACATTATCAATAATATTGTAAACAATACCTGGTACGACGTATTAATAATTGTATGTACAGTAGTGATGACAACATCACTGCAAATAATAACAAATCCAATATTATTGAGTACTGGTATAATATGTTAACGATGTATGTATCCGTATGTGTGTCGCGATAGATAGAGCTGCTGCGTTTGGTCGGACAGTCTACTCGCGGAGGTAAGCACTTCAGTCGAGATCGTCCAACTGGTATAATACAGCATGAGCTGATCTCCGTAGAGCTACTGAAAGGAAGACGCCCAGAGGGCGGAGTTGTGTGTTGATTAACAACGGTCTCAGAAGGCACAGGAGGGGGGGAATGTGCGTTGCACGATCGACTAGTTACTGCTGAACTCGAGACCCTCGACACGCGGGATGACCCCACGAAATTGAACAAAACTTAACCTCGGCCAAACTCAAACTGAGAGTCTGGCGCACCACCGCACAAATCGAAATGAAACCGTATAAACTCATGCCATGTTCTGATATTACTATTTTTATATTGTGTGCCTACTTCTAAGCGCACAGCAGTTAACTCGTTACAATGATGTGCTCTAGGAACCTTGTAATCAAATGACTGCGACTATGTCCCGACAGCGCGGCCAGACGTTATCATCCTGACAATTGCAGCAGAAATATTGTTTTCCAACATATATAGCTATCTTCAATGTGACTAGAATAGTAATATGTGTATACATTTTTATCTAAATATAGTAGGTGTGCCTCTATGGCGTCGGTATGCACCAGCCTGGTGTTCCGCTATGAATGGCGGCAACCGGCACTACTCCGCTTACTGCCGCTACCGGTTGTTCCCATGTGTGCGAAACGATTTAACAGGCACTCTTACCGGCAACCAGCACTATTAAACCGGGGCCATGAGGGAACCACTACTGCAATCATTCTAGCACTACTCGTTCCGCGCCTCTATTTCCGTGTAATTCCAGGTGGCCACCCTGGCCGCGTCGTCCACTCCGCGAATGATTTCCTGGGCCCAGTGCGCGACGGTTGAACGGTACATGTAGCTTGCCTTGGGCAGTGTCGCTTGCATCGGGTCTATGATTTAATCGGCACGTTTTTCGACAACTTTCCCCTCTGAAGACTCACAACGGGACGCGTGCTGCGATGGAGGAAACACGCTTTGGCAAACTCGTCTTCATGATGACGGGGCTCCATAACCCAAGTCGTCGGAATTTCAATGGGACAGCTATAGAGCTTCTCAAGCGAGGAGCCTCAGAAAAAACAAACGGCGCACCTCTATCGCAGGATGCGTGATGGCTGAGGCTACTGTACCTGTTCGCTTCACCACACTCCCTTGACGCTGGTTTCCGTATATTAAGCAGGTGGCCACCTTTGCCGTCTCGTCCACTCCACAAATATTCTGCTGGGCCTTCTGCGCGACGGTTGCCCGATACGCGTGGCTTACCGTCGGCATTGTCGCTTGCGTGGGGTCTATGGCCGCCTTTACGCCAGTAGCTTCCGACAGTGTGACCTACCCAGGGCCGTGGGTATTGGCCGGCCTGTCGTGGGGATGCTGTGCGGGCCTTGTTCCCCAGTGCGACGATGGCAGCACGCCGGTTATGCTCTCGATGTTCTGGACAGCGAGCATATTGTGGAGCTCGAGCGTTGGCTCTAATGTTGTGGCGGCGACGGTGGCGGATGCTGTGGCTATCCGGTGGTCATTGCCGGACAATTTGGACACCGCGTGGGAGTCGTGCAACCGCGTGGTATACTCTTCGCTCGGGTGAGGGGACGGGTTAGTGCAGTGCGACTGTATCTAAATTTTCTGAACTCTGGCTCCTCCTCATGTGAGGAGTTTTTTTATCAGCCAACAACTGATATAGAGAACAGCGTGAAATCAGAATGTAACATAGTCCCATGAGCTCTTACGGGGGTACATAGTAATTAGGACCAAATGTAGTTAGTAAAAATTGAGGAATATATAGGTTTTTGTGTGTATCGTAGGTCCTAATTACTACGTACCCCCGAAATAGTAGTGGATGCGACAAGGAAGGCTGTGAGGGCTGTCAAGTGAACACCGACTCCCGACGCGTGCTACGACCGGGATAGCGTATTTTGGCCAGTTTTGTTTCTTTCACGACGAAGAGGAACTACCTAGTATGGTCAGAACACCAATCGTGTTTGATTTGTATTTCTTATCGTACACCTAAGCCATAGGGTTGTTCGTCGGCGTGCACTTTCAGTTCATTCCTAACGTTAGGTTTTGGTTCAAGTATAGAGCACCTTAAGTGAGGAGCCCGAGACCATTTAGGTGCACCGGCACCGCACTATTTGTAGGATGCGTCTCCCAAATATACTGACCAGACCCTCTGCAGAGGAGCCGGCCAGTACGAAATATTTGCGCTGAACTAACAGTGGAACACCTGCCATAGCCTCTTTGTTGGTACAGTGTATAGTACTGCCAAAACCATTCATGACAGTAGTATTAAAGAGGACCCTAGTAAGTAGGACCCGCGATGTACACAACATCTGTATATACTCCCCTTTTTTTTACTAACCGCACTTGGTGCTGACTACGATTACGGGGGTACATAGTTAACAGGACCAAAAATAGTTACTAAAAATAGGTGAACATATAGGTTTTTGTCTGCATCGTAGGTCCTGTTAACTATGTTCCCCCGTAATATGATCCCCTGTGATAGCTTGGAATGTCGACTCCGGTTTGGGGACAGTGTGTCGCGGGTAGAGATCTTCCGTACGAGTAGACGCATGCTTCGTACGATAAGGGTAGCACTTCTTGTCCAAAGTATTTACCAGTATGTCTGGCGGGGCTCGTCTGCTGGGGAACTACCCAATATCGTCGGGATGCCCTTTGCGCTTTACAATAATATTCGTTATGAACCTAAGTCATGGCATTGCGCATGGGGTCCCACAGGTCTACATTCCCTCAAGCGAGGAGATTCAGAAACATTATCCCAACGTTAGCTCGCTTCGGCTTATGCGCCTCCCCCCCTCCTGTACTCACGACATCGCCACCACACCGCCTGCCTTTCAGCGCTTTTCGTGTGCGTCGCTCGTCCTCCTGCGACTAGATATCGCCTTCACGGTCACTCAAAAAAGTCTTTGATACCACATGAAAGTGCAACCCGATACATAATCCCATGGCCTAGTTGTATGAATACATCGAACATAAAGTATCGTGTGAATGATTTTCGTACGAAAATGTCTAGATCCTCGGTTGGGGAACTCCGTCCGTCAGAAGAAAATGTTCTTGACCGAAACACCAAACCCTATAATATCGTGTTACAGCATGTCTCCAAACAACGCCCCCCACCCCGTTGCCGTTTGAATGTCATTGGTTCGTATATCAGGTCCTTGTGCAAGGTGGCGGCTTTCGATTGCCTGTCCCACCCGTTGCGATTGCTTGTCGGTCGCTTGTCACACGCCTCCTGGGTGGCGGATATTCTCATGCTCTGCTTGCGGTTCGCCGTGAGCTACGTACTGCTGCAGCCCGTTGTCTTCGTCGGTATCTACCGACAAAGCGTTGCCGAAGGCACGTCGGATGGGTAAAGTTAGTAAATATTAGATCGTCTCCTGAAATAACAGCAGTTGACTAGTGATTCCGTCCCTTATACGCCGTTACCTCTATTGCTGTAAACGCTAGGAGGATGGGTAGCTTGCTTTATTATCCTGTTCATCCGTAGCTCAATGAACTAAGACCTTAAAGCATGCTCTGATTGCGGATAACTGTGAGCTATGTGCTGCAGCAGCCCCTTTTCTTCGTCGGTATCTACCGACGTAACTTCGCCGAAGGCATGTCAGAGGGGTGGACCTACGATTAGACACAGTACGGGGCACCCAATAGTGCCGGCGCCCTGAATTGCCCTGAATAGTGCCGGCAAATTAAGCTAGGACAAACCGGCGCATTTGGAGGCCTCATACTTAATTGGATTATATCGATCATGTGCCCCGACTCTCGTAGTGTTTAATTTTTCAAATATTGATGTTCGATCCCTAAGCTCGATTTATTGGTTGCCAAGCCTGGTCATAAAAATACTGCCCACGCTGTAATGATATCCATCTTTGACGACCCCTCCCTCCCCTTGTGTTGCCCATCACCATGACAGCGGTTCGACAGGCGAGGGCGATGTTCCGTACACATGACCGGACCCTCTTCATGAACGATGCCGTGGTAATGGCGAGCTTGTCCTTTTTGTTCATGGCGGCTTCGGCGATACCCGCAATTCTCACCCTCTATTATTTTGTGGGAAGCTTGTGGGTGGCATCACCGTCGCCCGGTGTTCTGGAAATTGTGTTAATCTGCACTATGGTGGCCGCTTTCGCCACCCTGGAAGTGGTGCTGTTTGCGGTCAAGACGGTCTTCGTTTGCTTGGCACAGGTAACAATCACCCTTCTTAGAATGAACAGGTAGAGCCATACTAAGCCGGATGTAAGTACTAAAGGGAATTCGTGCATAGGTTTCCTCTTTTATGGGATTCCCTTGGTTTTCTTCTACTTTTTGGGAATGTTTACGAGTGATAGATATTGAAGCTATTAATAATGCTGCACATTAGAGGATGGCAAACCTAATAATACTTGGTAATTCTGCAGTTTGTTTCCGACACAAATTCGAAGTACTTTGGCCCCAAACACGTGGGTGCGGTTCCAAAGTGGCTATTACGGGGGAACATGGTAATAAGACCAAAATTTGTTAGTAAAAACAGTGGAATATGTAGGTTTTAGTGTATATCGTGGGTCCTGATTACTACGGTCCTCCGTAATAGTACTATTAGTACAACGGTAGGAGTCATGCCACTGTAGAGGGGGTAGGTTTAGGATCGTTTGCTTTTCATACCGACGGGGACGATCCCCCCTCAATTGAGGGACCAACCAATGCACTTTCAATCCCGTTTGTTGGTGGTTTGCACTGTTGTCGCGGTTTGCCGATTACGCGAACACTTGATCTCAAACAAACTCGGCTCTTGGGTGGGGTACAAACTTCCTCATGTTAGTAACTGACAACAAACGACGGTGCCTCATCAACCGTAGCATGTACCGTATGGAGGGGCACCTTTTTTAGCCTGTATATCCGCGGCTCAACCGGTTTCGCGAATAGCCCCGGGATGGATTGGTTTGTAGCGCTGTGATGACTATGATTGTGACCGTATAGTGCAGCCTGGGGAGGCTTTGGTCGTTATCGCATTTCCTCCAGGTCGTGGAAAATCGCCGTGTTTGGCACTACGGTCGTCATTTTCGCCTCGCTGGGGGTGATACTGTACGCCGTAAATGCGTTTTTCCGTTTGCTTCGTTCGGTGTCTGGAGCGTGCTACTGCAGGAGCTGTACCTTTGACCTCAAATATTTATCACTGAACGGGGCTCCTCAATCGACGAGCCACTTAGTGTTCTTGATCCTGATTTGTATTTTGTATGTTCATATATTGTTAATTTGATACCTATTACGGAGGACCATAGTAACCATAGTAATCAGGACCCACGATACACACAAAAACCTATATATTCCACCGTTTTTACTAACCATATTTGGTCCTG